>OX578149.1:43034687-43074606 GCA_951213105.1 Amaurobius ferox | reverse complement strand
TCATTATTACTTGCATTTAATTGTAAATTTTTTGGATAAAAGTTTAATACTATAGGGATATTATTATTTGGGGATACACATAAAATGTCATCTATATATCTAAACATGTGCATATTATGCAAGCTTGGATTAATGTTTTTTTCATAGAAGAATAAATACAGATTAGCTAACAATGATGAGGCACACCCCCCTTGTGGGATACCAACCTGTTGTTTAAAAATAGTACCACCATGTTGAATATAATTCTCATAAAGAGTGAAGTTAAGTAATTTTTTAAAAAGAAAATTTGAATATTTTAGGTTGATATTATATTTTTCAAAAATTCCTAAAATAATTCTATACAGATCATCTATATTAATATTATTAAACAAATCTTTGAAATCAAAGGTATAAATACTACGAATATTAGTAAGAGTTTTCAATTTCTTAACTACTTCAAAACTGTTTTTTACAATATGACAATTTTTTGAGATTTCATCTGATGAGGATACTTCATGTAATATCTTTAATAATAATTTTCCAGCATTAGTAATGTAAGAATTATGCCCACTGGTAATGGTTCGAAAAACAACAGGGGATTTATGAAACTTGGGTACTAAAACAATATATGGAATGTTATTACAACTATTTTTTAGATGGATTTGCTTATATTTGGCTGATATTCTATTGTATAAGATTTTAAGGTTAGTTTTATGTAAATTATAGATATGATTATTAAGTAAGTGTGACTGAAGGGTATTTTTATAATAATATTTACAAATAATTGAGTAGTTTCCACTTGCCTTATCGACATATGTAATGACAAAATCATTTTGTATTTCTTTAATATCATTTTTAATTGAATTAAGTTTATATGAATTATTAATTTTCTGATTATATATATAATGATTTAAGTATTGCTCTATTAAGACTCTCCAAGGTTTAAAGGCTTCTACAGGGATTTGATATTTATAACTGATTTTATAAATAAATTTATTTAAGTCAAGAAATAAACCTTTACATATTAATTTATGTTTAAATTTAGTAGGTATACGGTACTTAGTACCCAGTAACATCAGTGATCTTAGTGCATCATAATTAATAATATTTAGATTTCCCGTTATAACATGCCCATGGTGTTTATCTACGAAGTCTTTGTATTTTTCTAAATGACAGTGGCAATATGACTCTTTATCCAATTCATAGTTTTGATTAATATCTACTGATTTGGCAATTTGATTACAGTTGAAAATATAACGTCCTAGCGGTTTATCATATTTATATGCAATTTTAGGATTTACATGTTTGACTGGAAAGTAATTGGAAACCGATTTTAAGAAATTATTTATCTTCAGATTATTTAATACAGAATTAGTAAAATTCAAGGTACAATATTCATTTATTTTAGTATTTTGTTTTGATTCGTCATTAAAGTTTAAGTCTGTGACATATAAATAATTATTAAGATTTTTACTTCTGGTAATGAGCAAATCATAGAATAAATGTTTAAAATGAACGTTATCAAATGCAGTACTTAGAAAAAGATTATATACCATATTTAATTGCTGTTTTTTAATTGCGAAAATCCAGTTTTTACATTGTTTCCAATCAAAAGTAATTTCAAAATTTGCATGTTGCTGAAGGATGGCATTTTTTAGTTCAGATAATGATGGCAATTTTTTATTATATTTACTTGCTCTTTTAGTTCTTTTTGATTTACTTTTATGATTGTTGAAGGAATTATAAATATTATGGTCTTCATTAGGAGAATTAAAGGACGTTTTAACAATATTATGATGGTTAAATATTTGATTGAGTCCATATGGAAAGATGGTTTTGTGTGCACAAATGAATTCATTTTCAAGAAACAATCTGTCATAGTAATTTTTTTGAATACACAGAATACTAATTTCAATGTTGTCGAACCCATGTTTAGAAAAATGTTCGTATTCAAATTTTGATTCATTAAAGGAAGTTGCATTATTTGAAAAAAATTTTATGTGATTCCTGTGTACGTTAATTCGGAGATGCAGAGGGTTGCTGGTTTGACCTATATATGACATATTACATTTTTTACATTCAATTTGGTAGATACAATTATATGTTTTACAGAAGACAAGATTATTGTTACAATTGATCTGATTACTATTAGCAAACGGACAAGTTTTACATCTATTAGAATTACAAGATTTAAATTTAAGTGTGTTATTTAGTGATGCATGGCTGTACGATTGAAAGTTATATGAAGTGAACAAAGAATAATGGCTGGATGTACCGAATGAAGATGGAATAGTCATAGAGGATAAAGGATATTGTTGGTAGCTGGATAACGATCTAGGAGAACCCCAACAAGTTCTCGAATACCGAGCTTGGATGTCAGAAAGCATCCAGTTGCCAGTCGCTAATTTTTTATAATAAGACATCATGTAATAGGGAATGATAGTAACCTTTATTTCCCCAAAATAAAGGCACTTGCATTAAAAAAAGAGACTCTTTAGCCAAGAATGCACCTTAATTCAATTACAAAGGTGGAGACACAATTACAACATAAGAAAGGTACCATTATTTTTCAAACTAATGGATCAACTAAAACACTTTGAAAATATATAAACTAATGTGTAGACACATTAAGACCCGGATTAAATAAATGCTTAGGAATAAGCAAAACTAGGATAGATAGTGGAAAAATATACATATACACATTGACTATTCCAGAATAAATTGATTTAAATTAACATCCATGAATACAACATGAAACACAATATTTTACTTCAGAACTAATATATTCTAAGAATAATACAACCATTGCTGTAAATACAGAATTCAAATTCTTCCAATAAATATGCATTTATTTAATGGTTCAACAATTCAGAGATTCAACGTATGAAAGGCTACGTACGATCACAAAAACAATAAGATATTCAATATATGAAAAACTAAGATCGATCACAAAAACAATGGCTAAGAATAGAATTATTACCTAGGAATTACAATTACCAGACATTTTAAAATGATAAGATAAGGGATAATGAGATAAAAAAGAAGTTAAAATTTGACACCAATTCAGCGCAAATGCAGCTAACTTTAGTGTAATTCAGTTCTAACTAATTAAAAATGAATGTTACCACAGAAACTCGTAAACAACTAGACAGAAAATAAGAAACCAATATACAATACGCGCATAATGCAGCAGACAAGTATATGGATAAATATTTGAAATGTAATAATAAGAATTATGTAAAAATAAAAAAAAATAAAAATACAATTCAAGTAATATTAACATCACCATAGAAGCAAATTCACGGCCATAATGCCGATAAGAGAAAAGAACAGAACCTTCCCAAATTCGATGATTAATCAGAATTAAATTCCTCTTCAGGTCTGAGTATTTAACTCTAATTAACCCAAACAAATGCCTGTTTCAGATTAAGCAATAGTACATTACTATAAATGCTTAAACTCAGACTACAGGCATCAAAAAATGAAAAAATGAAAAAAGGATACATTAAGAAAATTGCATTACCATGCGGCATGAATCATTCTTCTTCTACCACGTGTATACACGATCAACCTCAACAACTTAATCTAGAAGCACCGGAATGAACAAGTCGAAATTCTACCAGGGAGGTAGTACGAACGTTCACAGAAATACTCCCAAACCCGTCCATATATATATATACACATATATACACATACATATATATACATATATATATATACATACTATCGTAATCATTCAATTGATGTTTTCGTTACGCCTGATGTAGCCACAGTACTAAAAATTTGATGTGGTCAGCACGTAAACTTTTCCTGCAACCTCAAATTTATTTTCACTTTCATACTCCATTAAATTCAGTTTAATTTCACAAACTGACACAGATTACATGAAATTATATCCATTTTGCTGTTTAAATATAGTTTTCCTTTGACAACTTTATGTTTTTAATAAAAATATGACAGCTCCTCAAAATTTATAATTTTTTTTTTCTTTTTAATAACTCGAAAATGTTTAGAGTAACGAGGTTGGTCTTATTCAGTTCGTCGTCAAACATTGAGCATGAAACAAGCATTTAAATTATACATTTAAGCATATTTAGTTTTATATTTTAGATTTAATACATTTTGCGAGCCATTTCACAACCAGAAAAAAAAAAAAAAAGGAGCTGGATTTTTTTTTTTACCACTTTGTATCAAATTCTAATCAGTACGTACCCACAAGTAATTTACTAACAAAATTTTGAAAAGTTTTGTGGAATAGTTTTTGAGCTGAAGTAAACACGCACACATCAACCAAGAAATGGTTGATTCGTACCCGAGTGTTGACATGATTCCAATACTTTCCCTATACATTACTATGCATTGTATAGGGAAAGTAAAACTAGCAGTAATTTTTACATAGAACGTATAACGTCATGCGTTCTATTATTACTTTTATAGGACGATATTACAATATTCTTGGCAGTTGGATTAATAGTATTTTTTTCATTGTTTTTTTCTTTCTCCCATTTATAGTTGTTGCCAAGCATAAATTCACAAATTACATATTAAACAAAGAACTATCATTGGTCGAAAAATTTTCAAATCTTAATTTTAAATAAATTGACAAAATGTTGATATGAATAACATCTATGGTTGGGTGTATCTCTGGCTGAAATTGGAGCGTTACGAAAAATGTAAATACTTTGGACGCTTATGTCTTCAAACCTAATAGATCAAAATGTATACAGTAATACATCAAAATGTATATCAAAAATAGGGTACTACTTATATATAAGAAATATTTCAATATTTTAAACTTTTTTATTTTCAATAAATCTGAGAAGTTTTTGTCTGAGCGAGAATTTGTCTCACTTTGCTTACTGTCACCCAAAATATCTGCTATAAAAGATAGATAAACAGAAAACGACAAAAACCGTACAATAGGAAATCCAGTTTCTATATTAATAATTCGTGCTGTTTAATTTGTTTTCCGAGGAATCGGTTCAAGATCATTGAAAATGTTGCGTATTTCAGGTTTGTAATGTTCGTATCTCAAAAACTAAAAGTGATAGCTATAAAGTGTAAAAAGTTATTTGTAGTCTTTTGAAAACCCTACAAGGCTATATAATTGGATTTCGGATAAAGTTATTTTTCTAGAGATATCGTGGTTATAATTTCGATAATTTAACATTTTATTTTGAAAAAAAAAAGGTTTAAATGTTTTAATTTCTATATTTTAATATTTTGAACTGTTTCGAAAATGTCTAAAGGAGACAAACCACACAAAGATAGATGATATTCATGCAAAACCATTTCGACTCCATCGGTTTGCAGCCACTGTTTTTATTTATTTATTTATTTATTTATTTTATTTATTTAATTTTTTGCTGTGGCAGCAAAATAATCTCTAAAACCCCAATAGAGAAGTCTAAAATTACGAAATGACCATTATTTTGAAATAGTTTAAAATTATTTTTTGGTGTTCGTTAATTACGAACAAAAAGATTTCCTGGGGGGGGGGGGGGGGAGGCCTAAAAATAGACTAAAATTGAATAGCTTTTTTTCCCTCCCAAAATCTCTTCCTTTATGTGTTTTTCAAAATGGGGCTTATTTAATTAATTTCACCCGGACTCGTAATTAAAAGTAAATGAGCCATTACTTGAGGGGGATTTAAACAACATTTTCAATGATAATGAAAAATTTAAATAGTATTCTAAAATTAGAAAATGCAAATCCTCATAAACATAAGCCGGAATTTCCGCCGAAAATCTTCTAGTCTTTTATGGGTTATTTATTTGTTTTGGGACGTCAATGAAAGTTCAGATTATTTCTATACCAGAAAATGTTTGTCCGGAATTGAAGATGCAAAGCCTTGATTAAAAGGACACGGAACCATACAGATCTCGAAAAATCAAACAACGCTTTTACAATACGCCAGCATAAAACGAAAAACATAATTTGCTGCAGGGGCGCAATACGCCCTAAATAAGTGTACGGCGCGAATGTAATTCAGGTACTCTGAAAAAAAAAACCCTTGAAATACTTAGTGAGCTTTTATCAGAATTCTGTCATTTTTTTAATACAACACTCAATGATAATATAAAACCAAATAAAAAAATGAGTATGAAATATCTGAAATTCGCGAAGTTAGAAAAACGATACATTTAAATCCACTTCGTCTGAAAGCAGCTGTTTTCATCTAGACAACATGTCTGACATTTAATTAAAAGAACTCTTTTCGGATCTTTTGCATTCAGAAAGCGTCTTCTCAAATAAATGCGATTTGAAGTCGAAAATACGACTGATTTTCGGCTTTCAAAATCTAATATTTCGAAAAATCGAATTGGGGGAGGGGGGGGGGGGACGATGCGAAAAAATTCGCAAAATATATCAAAACTTTGTAGTACTTCCACAACCAGCTAGAACCTTGGTTTTGCTCTCATTCGATTTGTCTCAGCTTTCAAATCAAAGGGAGAATCGAAAATTTGTAAAATTCGAATGAGGGGGGCGACGATAAAGAGGAATTTTCGAAAAATTGACACAACTTTGAAACTCAGGAAATAATAAAAACATAATTTTATATCCGTTCGCTGCCAATCGGAAAAAATTAAATAATTTTGTCGCGCGAGAAAATAAAATTGATCCTATTTAGCATGTTAAACTGAATTATATATAAAATACGCGCCATTTTTATGCTTAAATTAAAAAAGGTTTTTGATATTCAGAAAAGTTATCTATAACTTTTAATAAGCGTCACTTTCAAAGACAACTAGCGAATTTAATCAACACGCGAAACGCCGGTGGAAATGGCTAACAATAATATATTTTGTATGGCTAGCAATAATTTATTTTTTGTAAGCCATTCCTCCCAGAAACTGACAAAATGAAAAGATAGTGCAAAGATAATTATAGACAATGGCCATTCTTCAATAATTGAAAAATGTCATGATATCCGCTATAACACAATAGCTATCTGCACATTCATTATAAATAATAAAATAGGACATCCCACTCAAATTTAAAAGCCATTTCATATCAGTTTATTATTATTATTATTATATTTGTGTACTTTTCCCCCCAAGAACGTTAACATTAAACTTGAAAGTATGATAGATGGTTTTAAGAAGATATTCTCTATCTATTAGATTGAAAAGTTCTGGGAATTTTTTTTTTCTATTTTGAAACAGTTTAGGGTCAGTGAACAATGGAGAAAACGTAAGACTGGAAGGGGAAAAACCAGAGTTCGCATTCCCTACAATACACGACGTGTGTGTGTGTGTGTGTGTGTGCGCGCGCGCGCAATGCATCTATTCATTCTAACTCAAAAACTATTTAACGAAATTTCCCCAAATTGAGCAGGTAAATTACTTGTGGGATGTTTTAGCGCTGATTGGATTTTGGTGGGATTCAGAAAAATGAAATTCACCCTTTTTCTTTTTTTTCGAAATGGACTGCATAAATCGTCGAATTTTCGATAAAAAGTTAAATATGATTAAATGCTTGTTTTATATGAAATTTTTGACGACAAAAAGAATGATCAACTTCATTACTCTTGGGTGAACCTTCTTTTTGAGATATTTAAGTTTTGTGGAATTTTAATGAGCTGACGCGTTTCAAAACGTGGTAAGTTACCAAATGAATAAAGAAGCGGTAGTGCAATTAAACTCGGTTTAGTGAATTATGGGGGGTAAAATAAATAAAAAAAATTAATTTGAGTCTGTATAGAGCAAGTCGTGTGCTGTTCACATAATTTTTTTTAATTTTCTCAGATTACTGCATACAAATATATTCTTTTACCGAGCATTTTGGAGTTTGAACTTTTCACGTATAGGTATGCATTTTAAATTCTCCTGAAAGCTTTTTCAGACACTTCTGAATACGCCCGTACTGATAGGATGAAAATATTTTAGAATTGATGTCCTCAAAATATTTAATTTAAAACAAGAAATGTATGAAGGAGCCTTTTTAAGGTGGCAAGGGGTGCGAACGTTTCATTTCGACACTCGGACTTCGGCTTCGGAACTTCAGATATCAGTTCCAGATATCATAAATCTATTTTTCTTATATTAAGCATACACTAATAGATTGTTTATTATTTAACAGAAAAAAAAAATTTTAGTATTAAAATTAAAGCGGAAATTATGTTGTAAAATTATTATATTTAAGATCACCCATAAAACCTTAAAAAGATCAATATTTCATTGTCAACATTTATATTATACCAAATTATCTTAGAATTGCTTCATTCGTTCGTGAAATATCGTGTCCCCCCCACACACACTAAAATGCATACATACATACATACTAACGCACATACACATACATCACTTTAAAAATGTTCTATTCTAATTCAGGGATGCTTGAAACGTGTTCTTCCTTCGAAAACTTGTCGAATTTTTGACCTCGCTGCAATATTTTCCCTATATATTATACTACGTATGTAGGAAAAGTAATAAAATTTTCTGCAAAGCTTGATAACACCCCACCCCACCCCCCCACAAAAATTTATATATCGTTTTAAGAAATAATGACAGAAAAATTAGAATATTCCACTATAAACAGTGATTTTGAGCTGGTATGGATTATTTGCGCCTTTAAGAGTATAATACCGAAAATTTATTAATGAAAAATATTATCAATTATCAGAGCATAAATTCAAAAATATCAGGATCTAACGAAAAAACTAAATTCAAAGACCTCAATCAAAGAATATTCATACTCCTTGACAAACCGTAAAGTGATAGCTGTCAACAAACCAAAAACTTAACAGCAAGAATAAATGTCTGGTAAGGCTTGACTGCATCATTTTAAAGACTGTCAACCTCGTTCTTTCCTGACAACACTTTTTTCATCCTATACGGTACATTAAACCAACATCGCTTTGTAGTTTTTTGTTATTTTTTTTAATCATCAAAACTGTTAAGCAAAACAATAGCAGCACATAAATCGAATCTTCGTATAACCACAGATCCGAGCATTAGAATGGATAGAAATACGATAATTCACAATCGTTTGTTTCCATTCCGATATCAGTTCTCGCACAACTCCGCTCCACTCGATGTTAATGAGAAAAGTACACAGCTTCCGCCTTAATGATAATTGCAAAGACAATCGTCTGCAATTAAACGTGAAATGTTGTTCTCTTCAAACAGAAACTGTTAACTGTTTCTCCGCTCCGGTGAAAAGAAGAACGATAAAGGACCTGAAAAAGTGCGATACTAGATCATAAAACTATTGTAGCCATTCCGCACAAAAAGCCGAACCAAAGAATAATTTCTTTCGCAGTTGCAGAGCGCTGATTAATTAAACGAACCTTAAGGAGAATAGAGCGCAGTAGAATATTTTTTCAGAGACCGTATTTCTTTCTTTTTTTTTTACAAAGGAGAAATGATGCGGAAGAAATAGCATTTCGAAATTGAACAATTTAAGCTATAGGAACCTTTCATATACAAAAAGTGAAATAGCTTTTAATTTGAGAATGCATTTGAATTTTAACAACAGAAACAATATCTTGTGTGTCTCCATTCGATTTTCTCATACATTCATATTCAATAGTGCAATTTAGTTCCACTTGTGCCGTAATTATTACAATAGAAAATTTGATGTGGGCAGCACATGGCTTTCCTTACATAATGCAATGATTTAATTTCGACTGATATTACTTTTTCTTATTTCCTGTGAATCATAATATCACTGCGAAACTATGATATACAAGATCCAGAGCACAATGTTTTTGGCATTGAATTAATACTACGTAGAATAAAACTGGGAGTTTTGGGGAAACCAATTGGTCTAAACAGAGTGACTTATTTATACTCACGCGCAAAATTATCATCAAAATTGAACCGACAGTAGTTATTATCCTGTGAAATAAATGACAATTGGCGAATTATTTGGTGTCAAAATATAAAACTATTACAAAAAGTACCTTTTCTCTCGTGAGTGAAACGAACTAAGTCCACGAAAATGGAGCTCACACAGTTGTTGCATAATATTGCATATGGAAAGTGAACAAACACATTTGGTAATGCCAACTATTTTTTTAACTTTATGCAATTTTTTTGCTAAATTCATTTGGCGAACGTACAATAATATTTCGAAAACTGCTTAGGCTAACTTTCGAAAGTTTCTGCCATTCATTTTGAAAAATTACACATGGAATACTTATTTAATAGTATTTAAAGCTCTTTTTTTGCGATGATTTTTGGTGCCTCAAAATTCCATTCGTAAATTATGTAATATCTTGAAAACCATTCATATTAAAGTTCTAAGGTTTGCATCATTAGTTTTCTAATGAAAAATTGCATCGTAAACGATTATTTATTTATCATTATGAAGGTCCTGATATTTTAATCATTCTTTTCAAAAATTCATTCGAAAATTGAGAGTTTCAATTTCAAACTTTGAAATCAATTGGGTTCCAGTATTCACAAATTGTAACAATCGTACAAAATTATTTTTGAAACGCCCCATGCGTTTGTGAGATATCCGTAGGACTGATATTCATGGATTGAAATGATTGACAATCAAATTTTACACTCTTGTTCGGAGAAAATCGGCCGTCCAAATAGGTGCTCTTAGTCCCCTGGACGAGTCGGACGGTCTGGGTCTTCTACTCTTGTTCGGAGATACATCTTAACCAGACATAGACATATTTTTCAAAATGAAGAAGCCCGTTCAAGGATGCTTAAAATATGTAAATTTACTAAAATCAGAGGATCAGATTTTCAACTCCATTACCATACTTTCCGTTTACACTGCAAAAATAAACACAGTCCCTATGATTGTACGAGTGAATGCTTTGTAAGCACTTACGAGTTATGAGAATACATTCTCGAGATATTAGAATTTTTACAGTTTCCACTAAGCTTAAGGAAAATCCCATAACTTTAGGACTAACTGCTCTCTCTCCCTCTATTTTGTGCAAATAACCGCAATTTAACATTTTACTTACGGGTGGGAAGGACGCCAACGCCAATGCCTGCAAAGGAGGATCGAACTGCTTGGGATAGGGTATATCTTTTATAGAGGATGACGGTGCAAAGGAATAGTTACAAAATTTAAAACCTCTTCAAAATGATCGCGCACGTCCACTCCAGTCAGAATCTCGGTTTGGAGTACATTCGATTCGCCTAAACCTGCTGGCAGCAGGTGCAATGTTTCTTTCGGCGATTTCATGGACGCTAATGTCTGCAAAAGGGGATCGAACTGTTTGGGATATGTCAAATACCTGTCTTTTTGAGAGGTTCTTCGTTTGGGATGGACGCTGTCACACCCGTAAGTAAAAGGTTAATGAATTATGAATGAAAGAAAGCGAAAATGAATTTGAGTTGCGGTAGGGAAAGTCATGAGCTGCCCACATCACATTTTTTACTGTAATGCATTCATGCTTCAAATAAAATCTCATTATTACATAGGACTACACATTTTTATCTTCATTTAAAATCGTAAAACATATAACGAAACACCTGAAACACGTTCGTAAGACATACAGCGTTTCTTCCGACCTAAAAGAAACACCCAGACGCAAACTAATGATTGATAAGAGAACAGCTGAGTACTCAAAAAACGATGGTACGCGTATATCCATATTAAATACAGAAATCCCGCGCGTTTCTTCCATTGTTAGTGAAAAATAAAAACAGCTTTCATCCGCACGATCTGCAATTCTGCTAACAGTGATAGCAAAAGAAAAAAAAATTGATGTGGGCAGCACATGACTTTCCATACAGACTTCAATTCATTTTTAACACTTTACAACATAGTTGAAAAGTGTTTATGACTTTGTTCATTCTGTCTGTCAGCACGATAACTGCCGTAAAAATGACTTTATCAAAATGAAATTTTAGTATGTTTTTCAGACGGTCTGTGGGATCTATGGGAATATAAATGAATAATATCACCCAATTCGTTTTGGATTGAACCCAGGTTGAAAAAATGAAATACATTGAACCCTATGGGGCCTAATGTTTCAAACATTTTTTAAGCGAATTTAATATTCACAAATTGCTTCGAAAATTTTAGGAAATATTCAAATTATCCCATAAAATATATAAAAAAAATTTCAGTAAAATATGTTAGATAGCTTTTTAAATAAAAATTATTTAATATAGGGAGAAAAACAAATTCAATTAAATTCTGACTCTCGCTATATCCCCCAGAAAGAAAAAAGAGATATATTATATAATAAATATTTTCCCAAGTGTTTAATTATTTTATGTATAAGAGAGGTTTAACATTTTAAAATAAATATGGTAGATAACAACTTTTCAAATTTTTAAATAAAATAAATTATTATAGTATTGTGGTGAATAAAACGCTGCTTTCATATAGAGGCGATTTATATTTTGATGACGTCATTTAAATAAAGTTCATTTGTTTTCGATGAAGTTTTTAAATATAATAAATTATTGTAGTATTATGATAATTTTAAAAATATTACCGAGGAATGTAACGCATTTTAGAGATGTTTAAACCAGGCAATTTATATTTTAATTCGTCATTTGAATGAAGTTCATTTTCTTCGATGAAGTTTTCAAATATAATAAATTAATGTAGTATTGTGATAATTTAAAAAATATTACCGAGGAATGTATCGCATTTTCGAGTTGTTTATATAAAATTGCATTGAAGTTGGAAAGTGTTTCATAATCAATGCTTTATGCATGATTGATCTTTCTTGTCTTTTTATTTCTTTAATAACTAAAATATAACCCTGACGCCCGTGGCATCCGTTTTAAAAAAAATAAGTTATTTTTAATGTTTAGTGTTCAGGTGGAGGGTTATGAAAATACTGATGGTCTGGGTTAGTATCTAAATTGAAATGTTTATCCGTGATTGAAATACGTTTGGCAACATTTTGTAGTAGCGTTACCCAGAGATATAAACAGACAGATAAATAAATAAAGGTGCTTATATTATTAATTCATTAAATTGAGTTCTATTACACAAAATAACACGCATGCTTATTTGAAATGACACTGATTTTGCATTTTCAATTCAATTTTCGTTTGCATTGGGTAACTGAACGTATTTTCAAAGACGACGCAACAAAAATGAGAAAAGAATATCTCGAGAACGGCTAATCCTGGAGTAATGGGGTTGGTCCTATTCTTTTTATCGTAAAAAACTACGAATAAAACAAGCATTTAATTAATATACTTGAGCATGCGTCGTCTTTTATATTAGATTTTAATGAGCTTTGCGGGCCATTTTGGAAAAAAAAAACGGCAGGTTCTGTTTCTCTGAATCGTACCAAAATTTAATAAGCACCAGGGAAACCTACACGTGACTTACGAAATTTTATGAAATTTTGTCAATTAGTATTTTAGTTAGAGTACATACATGCGATTTTTACGCGCCATCTCGGAAGAAAAGGCATGTTTTTTTGCACGAATCGTACAAAAATCTAATCAGCATCAGAGCATCCAAAAGTGACAACGCACCTACAAAATTTTATAAAATTCAGTCAATTAGTTTTTCAGTTAGAGTAGATACATACATTGCACGCACGCATGCACACACACGCCCCGAGACGTCACGCTAAAAATAGTTTTCTCGTGTTCTAGAGGTCCCAAAACGTGTAGATCCGTCGAAACTCGAGTTGCGATTTCTGATATGCTTCCAATACTTTCCCTATACATTATCATGTATTGCAGAGAAAGTAAAAGAAAAAAAAGGAATATAGTGTGCAGAGCATAACTTTGCCCATATAATGCAATGAATTTGAATCTTTCAGAGTGAAAGAATAATGTATAATAATCACGGCATCATGTTTCTAACCTTGAATTGTACACATTTCCGGATGACAACTTGTAAAACTATCCCAATTAACTTATATTTCGCGCTATATTCTAAATTTACAATTTTCAATATTGATGGCATCCACATGAAACAATTCTTAAATTCTTTTTGTCGGAAATAGGGTACATTTGTGAATATATAAAAATGATTTCAATATTGTAATACTTTAAACTTTTTTTTTTTCGAGAAAACTAAAATGTTTTCGCCCGAAGGTGTTTTTGCTTTACTCTGTTTACTTTCACTCGAAAAATTTTCTAAAACTATAAAAGATAAACTACACAGTAAGCCATGAAATATTTAGTGGGAAATGCAGTTTCTAGATTATATACATATATACATATATATATATATATATATATATATATATATATATATATATATATATATATATATATATATATATATATATATATATATATATATATATTATTACAAAGCTCTTATAGTTTATGAGGAATTGTCTTGTCAAGTTCAGGAATGAAAATTATCCGTTTTTAACACTTCGTTCATTCTGTCTGTCTGTCTGCCCGTTAGCAGGATAACTGCCGTAAAAATGGCTTTATCAAAATGAAATTTTAGTATGTTTTTCAGACGGTCTGTGGGACGGTCTGTGGAATATAAATGAATAATATCACCCAATTAGTTTTTTATTGAACCCGGGTTGAAAAAATGAAATACATTGCATCCTATGGGACCTAATGTTTCAAACATTTTTTAAGCGAATTTAAAATTCACAAATTGCTTCGAAAATTTTAGGAAATATTCAAATTATCCCATAAAATATATAAAAAAATTTCAGTAAAATATGTTAGGTAGTTTTTTAAATAAAAATTATTTAATATAGGGAGAAAAACAAATTCAATTAAATTCTGACCCTCGTTATATCCTCCAGAAAGAAAAAAGGGATATATTATATAATAAATATCTTTCCAAGAGTTTAATTATTTTACATATGAGAAAGGTTTCACATTTTAAAATAAATATGGTAGATTAATAATTTATTTTATTTAAAAATTTGTTTAGTATTGTGATGAATGAAAAGATTGGAAAAATGTTTATGAATGAAATGCTGCTTTTATATAGAGGCGATTTATATTTCGATGACGTCATTTGAATAAAGTTCATTTGTTTTCGATGAAGTTTTCAAATATAATAAATTGTTGTAATATTATGATAATTTTAAAAATATTACCGAGGAATGTATCGCATTTTAGAGATGTTTAAACCAGACAATTTATATTTCAATTCCGTCATTTGAATGAAGTTCATTTTCTTCGATGAAGTTTTCAAATATAATAAATTAATGTAGTATTGTGATAATTTTAAAAATATTACCGAGGAATGTATCGGATTTTAGAGATGTTTGTATAAAATTGCATTGAAGTTGGAAAGTGTTTCATAATCAATGCTTTATGCATGACTGATCTTTCTTGTTTAAAGTTTACAATGTTATCTCGAATACTAAGTGGTTTTACGTTGAGCTCGTTGTTTTAGAAATGCATTTGTTATAATTTCGATATTTTATTATTTTGACTTGTTATAAGTTTTTTTTCCGATGGAAGGAAAAGCTGTAACATTTAAAATGTCGTAGAGTGTTGCAATTCAATGTATTTCCACCATGCAGTTAGAAAGAAAGAGAAGAAACTCATATTGATGAAACGTTTGAAAATGCCATAATGCTTTGAGAATTATATCTAGGTCTCGCTAGTGTTAGTAAAGTAGCTGTTATTGTTAGTTGACACAACAGAAAGGCGTAGTATTTAGTACATGTATTTCCGATAATTTTTAAATGAAAGGTTCCCTTATTACGAGTATAATTAACCAGTATTTTTTCATAGTTGTAGAATAGAATACAGAATATATGGAGATAAAAAATAAATTGAAAGTTAAAATAACTTTGAATACGTAGGAATATTCTTTATTGTTTCAGTTCAACTTTGCATTAATAATTTATTTTTACAAAATTGGCAGTTTAAATAAATATTTCAGGCCTTTTATAATAGAAAAGCATACATTGAAGGACTACTTATATTATCCCAGCGCCACCTGAATGATTGTCTCAAACGATATTGGTGTTTTCTTAATACGAAGTTTTGAGTTCTTACTTTTTTGTCCATGATTTCCACCCTGGTAAAATATTGATAGACAAGCATTATGAGGATGTATAAATGGATTTCGGTTAGGGTTTTTAGATTTTGAAATAGGATCGTTATAATTTAGACATTTTAATATTTGGAGACTTTAAAAATGTTTAAAATGGCAACAAAACAAAACAAAATTACAAGGAAAGATGTTATTTACGCAGAAACATTTCGGTTCCAACGGATTGGGGTTACTGTCGATTTTTTAATAAAGCTGTATACAGGGTCGTAGAAAAAAGTGAAATATGAAAAATAATCAGTAAACAGAGAAAATTTAGCTATATCAGTAAACATATAAAATATAACTGTATTAGTAAACAGAGAAAATTTAGCTCTATCAGTAAACAGATAAAATATAACTATATTAGTAAACAGATAAATTTAGCTATACCAGTAAACATAAAATATAACTATATTATTAAACAAAGAAAATTTAGCTGTATCAGTAAACATATAAAATAGAAAATTTAGCTATATCAGTAAACATATAAAATAGAAAATTTAACTATATCAGTAAACATATAAAATATAGATATATTAGTAAACAGGGAAAATTTAACTATCAGTAAACAGATAAAATATAGCTATATTAGTAAACCAAGAAAATGCTAAAATAGTTAAACCCGCTGGAACGGATAAGTTCATAAAAATGTGAAATTCAATTTTTTGCACTGGCCGTCCTATCAAGAAAATGTCAATTAGTAAAATTTGAGCAGCGCTTAATTGGGGGAGAAAGAAATTTACCCGGCACCTTTTGATGAAAAATTCGATGAGATCGATCATTGAAATTCTTGAATGTATGCCATTTTAAATGAACTGCATGTAGGAATAGTTAACTTCCTTTGAAAGTAAATATGGGAGACATCTACAAATCTATTTAGAACAGAAAATCGAAATTTTGTCTTTCCAGACAGTATAATGGAGCTCCATTCGATTATTTTAAAGGAAATGTATATTTTATTAGTGACCTTATATTTATCACAAACATGACCTATAGCATAAACGGATTTGACTGTTTTTTTTCCAAATTTGCTACTATTTATTTTGAATATTTTATTTTTTTATTGCTGGATATGACCTTTGTAATCGTAAGAAAAATACCCAACAATATTAATTAAAATGTCTCAACGAATTTTTCATTAAAAGGTACTGCGTAAATTTCTTTCGCCCTCATTAAGGTTGCTCCACTTTTACTAATTAAGATTTTTGATTTTTAGTAAAAACTACATCAGTTTTCTACAAGGTAGGATCAAAAAGTTCGGAGACTGTGCTGATATCTCCAACCCTGATTGGAGGAGAGGGGGACTACTTTACATTGTCGTAGAGGCACATGTGGCGCGAGATGTGAAAAGGTCCGCAGTGCAGGGTTTTTACAGGCAGCAGGTGCAATGTTTCTAACGGCGATTTCTCCAAATGCTGACAGAATTTGATATTTGCACGTTGTTCTTCTAACGTCATTTCCGTTCTCGACAAACGCGAACGACTACAGTTCACTGACACGCATTATCTGGAAAAACACCTGCTTCTTCTTTTTCACATCTCGCGTCACATGTACCTCTACGCTACGGTAAAATAGTTCCCCTCTCCTCCAATCAGGGTTGGAGATAACAGCACAGTCTCCGAACTTTTTGATCCTACCTTGTATATGAAAACTACAGATATTATAAAAATCTACTTTAATATATTCCTTGACATCTTAAAGAAGTAATTCTCATAACATTTAAAAATAATAATATTAATGAAAATAAATGTGAAAAATAGACCTCCACTAGCAGTGATGAAGCCTGAAGCACAGCTAAATCCCATTAATGTGCGAAGAAGTACATTATAAAAGAATACAAATAATGAGACAAAAAAAAAAAAAAAAAAAAAAAACTGATTCAGTAGGAAACGTCACAGTAGTCTGTTTTTCGTGATATTGAATCTTGTGGGAGAGAATGCAACGTGTCACGTTTTGCATTTACATGAGGGTTTTCAGCTGCTGAAATGCTGCTTCGATCAAAAGCGATTACGATTGAAAGCGATTACGATCAAAAGCGGCGTCGTGGGAGTGGTTCGATTTGCCAAAGAGCTTACACCTTCACAAATGGTTTCTTTTCGTTTTCGTATTCTATTTCATAATATTGCATGACGAGGATTAACGTTACTGAAAATTTTTTACTAAGCTGTTGTAGACAGGGCTTATTAAAAAAAATAAGATTTTAACTTCAGAATTTAATTTTACTTTCCTTGCCATATACAGGGTGTCCCAAAAACATTGACCTCAGCCTTTATTCCTTAAATATTGACCTTAGATATATATAATAAATTACAAAGTTGCGTAAAAAAAGGTACACAAAGGTACACAACAAAAAAGGTAAAAATTTTCAGAGGATTAAATTTGAAGAAAAACAAAATTTAAAATTTTATACGGTTCCCGTGCAAAAACATTTCCAATGAGTATTGTGCTCCATATACTAATAAGGTGACGTACAAAATTTCAGCATTTTATCATAAAAAGTCCCAGAGATATGAAAAGATAAAAATGCTGACTTAAACCACTTTTCAATGCATCGACTTGCGTCCTCAGAGGGGAATAATCATGTCGGCAGGTCGCGTTTCAGGGGTCTTACGCAAATTACGAAAGAAAACAATGATTACATAAATAAATAATTTTTTTATTTATTGGTACAAAAGTATCTACACAGTGTAGAAATAATAACTGTACGCAAAAATTACAAATCTTGTTCAAAATGTTCTCCATCCATGCCAAAGATCCATTACAGATAAGAGGCTGATATTATTTGCCTATGATGCATTTCTGCGTTGCGTCATTTGCATTCTTGCTGTAAACATTTACATTTTAATGTGTGATTAATCTTTCATCCACTTTGTTTAAACATCCTTTATATTCTATACTATATATAATATGTACTGAACAGACTGAGTGAGGGGGTGATGTACTAAAGTGATCAAGCACTTTCACTATAGATAACTCGAATCTTGGTTTGGGTGTTATTCGATTCGTCACAGTTTCGAGAGCAAGAGAATTTTTATTTTAATTTCATAGGTACGAATTTGGGAGGTGACGGTGCAAAGGAGTAGTTAAAAAAATTAAAAACCTCTTCAAAATGATCGAGCACTTCCACTCGAGCCAGAATCTCGGTTTGGAGTGCATTCGATTCGCCTAAACTTCTTATCAACGAAAATCTTGAAAACTCAAATTAACCTGTTGCTTACGGGTGGGACAGTGTCTATCTCAAATGAAGAACCTCTCAAAAAGACAGGTATTTAAGGGTGAGCGTCAGTAAATCTTATGCCCTATCCGCGCTTTGTTAACTTTCGCAGCACACATTTTTCGTCGAAATTCTGCTCAAACAGTTGCGAAATATTTTCTAATAGATAAAATGCAATGCTTAGATTATATTAAAACTAAATTTATTACCCAATAAAACATAGAATATATTTTTTATTTTAATTCAAAATATTTTTAGTGCTGCCATCTGTTGTCGTAATTTAATTCATACCCGACTATTTTTATTTTTTAATGAACATTTTTAAATGTCTATTCCTTCTAATACAGTATTAAATACAACAACAGATCATATATAATAATGCCACAATCACGGAAACGTAATTGAACTTGAACTTGAAGACAAAGGAACTTGAAGATAAAACTGCAGTTCTCAGTGATGTACATTCAGATTCTCTTATCAAATTTATAGAATGAGAAATTACCTATCCGTGATTATGGCATTATTATATATGATGTGTTGTTATATTCAATACTGTATTAGAAGGAATAGATATTTAAAAATGTTCATTAAAAAATAAAAATAATCGGGATGAATTAAATTACAACAGATGGCTGCACCAAAATTATTTTGGATTAAAATAAAAAATATATTCTATGTTTGATTGGGTATTAAATTTAGTTTTAATATAATCTAAGCATTGCATTTTATCTTTCAGAAAATATCTCGCAACTGTTTGAGCAGAATTTCGGCGAAAAATATGTGCCGCGAAAGTTAACAAAGTGCGGATAGGGCAGAAGATTTACTGACGCTCACCCTTAACATATCCTAAACAGTTCGATTCCCCCTTTGCAGACATTGGCGTCCATGAAATCGCCGACAGAAACACTGCACCTGCTGCAGCAGGTGCAATGTTTCTGTCATGTAAAATGTTCTGTTCTGTCATGTTCGTCTGCAATATTTTTCATGTAAAATTTGGGGGGGGGGGGGGCTCTACAAGCTATACTTTAAAATTAAAGACACCCAAACAACAGGCTTAAAAGTCTTTTATTAAAATCTTTTTACGACGTACTAAAATCACACGGCCGTGTGATTTTTGTACGTCGTAAAAAGGAGATTTTAATAAAAGACTTTTAAGCCTATTTTTTTTATGTGTTTAATTTTAAAGTATTAATTATTTGACGCGTTTCCATACTATTTTACCTCTACAAGCTACTTAAAAATGGGTTTTGGTATGAGACAGTCGACACACTCCAGCTAATTATGCTTAAATTTGAAACGATTTTTAATATTCAGAACTGTTATTAAGTGCGCAGATCTCCCACTGAGTGACCACTACCCGGTCGGAAAAGGCTACAATATCTACTCTGTAGTTTTATGTTCCATGTAATGATTAATTAATTTTAACGAGATTCAAGACAAGAGAAAAAAAAATCGCTTAAAGAATAGCGATCTGGCCTTGGATTTTTCACAACTTATTGAAAAGCACCAGACAGTTCCGAACTATCTAGCCCGACGAACTTTTTTTCATTCCTATTTCTCATCTCCCATTTCACGGCCCTTCAACATGCTGATGAATTCGTTTCAATAAACGAAACATGCAGAGTGACATATGCGAGTGCTTTCTTGTTCGAGATTACCTTTGCTTGGAAAATCTCATATGCGAAACAGCATGTGACTTTTCCTACGAACTCAAAATTATATGTCTCTTTCAGTGGCGTAACATAAGTATGATGCGCCCCTTCGAACCAAAAATTAACTAGCGTACAGGTGCGTACACATTAGACGTCTCCACAGGCCTAATTTAAAAAATTTTTACCCGGCCCGGCTCAAAATTTTTTAGATTTGACCCGGTCCGGCTCAAAAATTTTTAGATTTGACCCGGTCCGGCTCAAAAATCTTTAGATTCGACCGGACGGGCTCAATAATCTCTAGATTTGACCCGACCGAAAACACGAAAAGCCCGGCCGGACATTTTAAATACATTGAAGCCTGGTTAACGATAGCGTACTGTCGCTTTGTATCATTATCATAGTTTGGCATTTAAGGAATTCAACATAAATTATACTGCATATTACATACAACGATTAAAATCAGCTGGTGAAAGTTGCGAAGAGAAATGTTTTATTTTGACTTTGGAACGTTTTCGAATAAAAAAAAGTCTTCATTTCTTATTTGAAATTATCATTTTTCTATATCTGGTTCTAATTTAGCTATTTGCGTTCTCCGTATAGAACAAACTTTTATTACTTAATATGGGACAGGGAGCCTTTGATTCGCTTTTGTTTCATACGCAATATCAAATTTTTCTGTTCGTTTAAATTTTGCTCTATTTTTGGTTTTTTTATTTACTTTTACCCGACCTGACACGATTTTTTAAAACCTAACCCGATCCCAGACCAGTCCAAAGTATTTTTTTTAAATTCGGCCAGGCCCAAGCGTATGGGCCAAAGCAGAGTTCGTTAGACTTTTAGTATATATATAGAAAGCATATAACTCGCAAAATTTAAAGGTCTTAAATATTTTTATCATACAGTATTCCTAGGAAAAAGCTCTTAAGCACTCCAATAACTTTGTAAGGGAAAAGTCCATGAGTGTACGCGTTAGGTCTATCTACAGTAAAGTGACCATGCTCGAGCGAATAAAAATGATAGCAGCTCCACCAGCGAAGAATGTATAAAGTTACGAATTCGGCAACCACGCGAGATAGACGAAAAAAAAAAGCTAATTACAAAGTTACAGAGCATTGTCTAATGAGTAGGAATCGGTCATATCTAAAACTGTTTTACAGAAAGCATTTACCCGACAAGATAGGATTATTGGCTGTCCTATTCAGAAATGTTAAAATAACTTACATGCACAGAAATCAAATGTACAGCCTGTTCAAATGTTCTCAATCAGCAATAATGCACATTTGAATTCCAGAAAGAATATAACCGCGTATTTTGACAAGTATTGTAACTGCCATCGTACATGTTCGGGTGATATGACTTGTTGACAGACATTTATTGATAAAATAGTATGATAACACGTCAAATAGTATACTTTAAAAATAAAGACCACCAAAAAATTTGGCCATAATTAAAAGTCTTTTATTAAAGTCTCCTTTTTACGACGTACAAAAATCGCACGGCCGTAGCGCTTTCGGGCATTACCATGACCTTCATCAGTGACGTCGCCACTGATGAGGGGCATAGTAATGCCCACCAGAATCCCACAAGCTATTTAAAAATGGATTCTGGTATGAGATTGTCGAGTTGAGCCACATTCCAAGAAAATATAAAACAGTATGGTAAACACGGCAACCCATTAAAACTTTAAAATCAAAGACAACCAAAAAAATAGATTTAAAAGTCTTTTATTAAAAATCTCCTTATTTCGGCGTACAAAATTACACGGCCAAAGCGCTTTCAAGCATCACTATGCCTTTCATCAGTGGCGAAGTCTTTGATTTTAAAGGATAAAAAAAAGTTAAACGTTGCGGTTCAACTGGAATTCCCAGCATATCAAGTTACTCAACTAAACCGATCATTGCGTCCGAATTCACAATTCTGTTTAGGGGTTTAGGGCACTGCTGGCCCTCCACCGCCTGCTTCGCGGAGCTAACAGTGACAGCTGTATTATGTGATTATGTAATCAAAGATCTTTGAATAAGATCGCCAATCTCCAAAAAAATACCACGATAGTATCTAGAACAGGTGTCCAACCAATCGCAAATCTGTAGAGGAAGATCTGTTATCTTGAAAAGGGCTTTTTAAAAGATAATGACGAATTTATATTCATTTAAGTGACGCGAACTCGCAGTTCAAATACTGTTACTCTCGCACTGGAGTCTCTTTTGCAAACACCCGTACAGGCAACCTTTCCTATAACGTGAATCTAGGGTAGCCAGATGCTGAAATTATGAAGAGGGTTGACAGATTTGGCGATGTATATCCCATTTGGCAACTTTGCGAAAGTCTGAGAAACATCTCGAAATAACGAATATTCTACAAGATATGACAGATTTCTAGAAGTTTCTACAGAGAATTTATAAAAGGAGTCATCACTCAGTTGGAGAGCAGTCGATGTGACAGGAGTTACATTGAATTGTGATATTCGTCAATGTTTGGAGAATAGCGGCTGTTTTGTGAAACGAATTATACAATGTTTCGAGAATAGTATCAGGTGTTTTGTAAAGTTAGTGGAGTATTTGTGTACTGTTTAACTGTATATTGTTCCTGTTTACGCTGTGCTTGTGAATAAAAGTGTTAGTTATCCAAAATTTTGGACTCACCTTGTATCCTGAGGGCACACTCACGATTCCTGAGGATACACTGTAACATTACCCGTCCTTTAACTTTGACGTTGAATATACTTCCTAAACTAAATTTCAAGTGAAAAAACGGCTTATTACAGAGTGTTCCTCTAATATTTCTTTACAAACGTACCAAATTCCATATTACTTTCCTTATATACAATAATGTATGAGGAAAGTATTGTGACGGGGTCGAGAGTTCGAGTTTTCGATGGGAGAGCACGTTTCAAGTATCCCTGATCACGAATCGAACATTTTTGAAGTAATGTCTGTGTGTGTCAGTGAGTCTGTGGAGACGATAACTGACGAACGAATGGACCGATTCGAACAAAATTTGGTTAAACACTGGAAGCTTATTGTTTTTATATGCAATCGAATGTTCAGAACCCCCCTAAATTTTCGAATGATATTTTGAAAAAATCATCAAAAAATCAAAACCTTTAATAGTTATGCAAATAGACATTTCTTAGGTAATTTTTCCTTAGAAAACGATTGACATAAACTTTAGAACGCTAGCATGAACCGTTCGCGAGATTTTGCACATTTTTCAAATAAATTTATCAAAAAATCCCATAAATTAAAAAAATATTAACTGTTGAGAAACATGTTCACTTTTCATATGTAATACCATGCGATAAATTGAGTGAAATCTTTCTCGTGGATCTAGCTAGTTCCATTCATGAAAAAATATACTTTAAGTAATACTTTTGTATTTGAATGCCAATAGTCATTTATATGCTGTAAGAATAACTTATTTCTCCGTCTATAACGCTTGGCGAGATTTTGGCGAAGAATTTGATGGAATGTCGCCAATTTGGCGACTTTTTAAATGTTACTAAATTAACGAAAAACCTGCCAAATGGATAAAAATGACGCTACATCATTGAAAATGACGACTCATTGACGAAAATTTAATAGCTTGGAAAGAATATAAATATCTACTATAAAAAATATTTTTTTTACTGAAAAAGTAGTAAATTCATTGCATTATATAAGGAAAGTCATGTGCTGCCCACATCAGATTTTTTTGGTATGCTTTGGAAGCACTTACTTCTTGAGTATTTTTTTCACGATTTCTGCAGGTTGTGTCAAAAAAGTTTCCTTTTTTTTTTCATATTTGCTATAAATTTCATGAAAATCTAATGGATAGTTGTGGAGAGGGAGCGTACACACACAGCGCGTGTTCGGAAAGATTAACCAAAGCACTTTTAAGTTGTTTTTGCGGTATACGTGACAGAGAAATTCGAGGGACGAGAAACCCGTCAAATACAGCGGAGGCGTCAGTTACTTTTTACTTTTTTCATACGTAGTATTGGGAAAGTATTGTTTTCACGAAAATTTTCGATTTCGGGATTTTGATGCCAATAGATGTTTCAAAACCTCCTGAACACGCGTTTGCTATTTATGAAGTAATGTCCGTCTGTCTGTGGTCGATTTCCTGTATACACAATCGATAGCGGCTACAAATATAAATGGATTTTCACGAAACTTTATATTCGGCTTTGTTATCCAAAAAAATTTAGAATTAGATAGAATATTTTTAAATTTGAGCGAAAACTTCGAAATTTATTTGAAATTATAGATATCTCTTTAACATGGCAGCATAGGCTGAAATTTGACATACATAATCATGCGTAAAAGGGTTTATTTATGGCTCAATGATTATGAAATCTTTGAGTCTGTCGTGTAAAGATGGCTTAGTAAAAGGATCTAACAAAGACCGTAACTTTAATAACAAAACGCTGCTGAGGAGAAGATGAGAAAATTGCTATTTTTGCGGATGACTCACGGTAAAAGCACCAGAAAATAAAACTGGTTAAAATCCGGCCAAGATGATGTTCATCATTATCAAACCATCGACGAAATATGCATCGAGGCAAGGACGCAACCTCCAAAAAAATCTTCAGATGGTTCTGCAACTTATTGGTGACGCCACCAAAGTGCAGTAACATCGATGACGACATTGTTCCGCTTATCCTATTCTACGGAAACCTTCCGATGCGTGCGAACTAGAATGTGGTTAGCACGCTCATACGCGTCATCCAAAGAAATTTCTTGATTGACATCATTTTTAAGTTAAAGGCCAAGATTCACGAAACGCCGTAACCCGCAAACCTCGTTTGAAATTCACACATCGTAGCTTGGCGGAAATTCTGCATCGGTTTTCTCCGCAGCAGGTGTCGAACCCTTTCAGCTCCGTTATTCAGATGAGGAAAAGTCTGACAATGCGGGCCAGTTGTGGTCCGCATGCGATTTAATGCGGTTTGTAATAAGTTGTACAATGTGTTATAAACAGGATTGGGCAAAATTAAAAGAAAATAAGTGAGGTTCTCCAAAAAAAAAAAAAAAAAAAAAAAAAAAATAAGCGAGGTCGCCAAATTGATAAAAATGACGCCAAATGAAATGCAATGTTTTACAAATTTTTGATTCCGTCATATGATGGGCATACCTTTTATTATATAAGAAACGCTCTTCTAAATATCACCAACTTGGCGATATTTATCCCCACATTGACGAAAACATCGTCAAAATTGCAAAAATGACGCCAAATTAATGAAAATATGACGCCTAATTGATGAATTTATTATTAAAATATTTAAATATATGGACCATATTGTTTATTGAGGATGATATCAATATTGATAATGGTTAATTTAAAGCTGCGTAAAATATAAGTTAATTGGGTATGAAATAGCTTTACATGCTGCCAATCCGGAAAAGCGCCAACTGTAGAATTTAGCGTTACAAACACTGTGTTGTGGATTTTTTCTTCACTCTTTTGCCATTAAAGAAGTAAATTCATTGCATTATAAAAGGAAAGTCATGTGGTGTCCACATCAGATTTTTTAATAATGTCTGATATGTCTGCTCCAGTTTGTGAGTGTGATAACTCCGAACAAATGGATTTTCAAATTTACCCTCTTTATCAACTATTTCTGTAAACATATTTAATAATTTGCCATCCTTAAAAGTCCATGTATCAGGGGTATTTTTTTAAATAAATCTACTTGTGAAAACTGGGCAACACAGGCAACGCTAGTTTGAGGCAGAAGTTTTCCTGCACATAAAATCTCGACTATTTACTATAGTTTTCATTATATCGTTACGATGGCACTCCCTGAAAGGAAAAAGTGACGGATACCAGATTTAGACGATTATTGATATTTCTAATAAATCCTTTCTGAATTAACATCGATTTTCTATTTCAATATACATATAATACTGTGCTTATTTCCAGCTTCGATATCCTAGGGGGAGGGGACTCTAATATGCTGGCAGCACATGATTTTCAAAACAATGCAATGGCTTTATTTTATTTTATTTTTCAGAGCGAAATTATAATCTTCATAAGATCACCAACCCAATGTTTTTGACATTGAATTAACGCCATGGCAATTGAAACTGGGCGCTTTTTGGAATCTTATGAGTCCAAACAGAGTGACCTATTCAAACTCACGAGCAAAATCCTCATCAAAATGCGATTGACATTTAATTAATACCTCGAGAAATAAATGAATGTTGACGAATTCTTGGAGGTTGGAATATAAAACTATTACAAAAAGTACCCTCTCTCGTGAATAAAACAAGCTAGAAAGATGGCACGAGAATGATGTTATTGTATATTTGTAACATAATATTGCACATAAAAACTGTTACTAACTACTTTTTTCAATTTTAAGCAGTTTTATTTAATAAATTTATTTGAAAACAAGTGCAATATCTCGAGAACAGTTCGTGCTAGCATTCTACGGTTTGTATCATTCATTTTCTAATGGAAAAATTACGTCTGAAATGATTATTTATTATTTGCAAAGGTTCTGACTTTGTGATGATCTTTTTTTCAAAAATTCATTTGAAAATTGAGGATGGGGGGGGGGGGGGGGAGATTTATTACTAGCATTAGATTGCGGTTTAAAATCAATAGGATTCCAGTATTCACGGATTGTAATTGTACCAAATTAGTTTCGAAACGTATCATTCTTTCGTGAGATATCACGTCGATAGACTCGTTGATACATCAAAAACGGTCGATTCGAGTTCGGGAATGCTTAAAACGTCCTCTTCCTTCGAAAAGTCGAATTCGAATTTTAAACCCTCCATCACGTATGTAGGCAAACTAGCTCAGGCAGGGGAAAATTATAAGTGCAAAAACATTTTTGAAATTGTAATAAAAATTGGGCCGTTTTCGAGCTGATTTCAAATAAAAAATAATATAAATAGAATGGATACACGTCAACTTTAATTAAACTTTAAAATTAAAGATAACCAAAAATAGGTTTAAAAGTCCTTTAATAAAAAAAAAAACCATTTCCTCGACGTACAAAAATTACACTGCCAAAGAGCTTTCGGGCATCACCATGCCCTTCATCAGTGGCGAATTCACCACTGATGAAGGGCATGGTGATGCGCGAAAGCTCTTTGGCAACAAAGCCTCTTTGGCCCGAAAGCTCTTTTCCTCGACGTACAAAAATTACACTGCCAAAGAGCTTTCGGGCATCACCATGCCCTTCATCAGTGGCATTCATCAGTGGCGAATTCGCCACTGATGAAGGGCATGGTGATGCCCGAAAGCTCTTTGGCAGTGTAATTTTTGTATGTCGAGGAAAGGGTTTTTTTATTATTAAAGGACTTTTAAACCTATTTTTGGTTATCTTTAATTTTAAAGTTTAAAAATACTTATATGCTAGAGTGTTGAGAAATAGCGTACGACTGTCACTGTATATTTAGCAATATGTCAAGACTCGTGACAAGAAAATGAAGATTTTTATTCTACAACGGTTTTGTTCCTATTCAAATCTCGCTCGTAATGATACCTTTCATTCCGCGATTTGCATATTGTTTTCACGGATTTGTAAATGTCCCACAAGTCCAAACACTGATAATCCTCCGCTGATGTGCTATTTTGAGAAAATATAAAGAGGATAAATGCTTAAGAAATCGGGGGGAATTTAACCTCAATAACTAAATTGGTTCCAAACTAACTCCAGAAGAACAATGGAATCACCGATTGGAAAAAGGAAATAAGTCCATTCCATCCGATTTTTTACACAAATGAAAGAAAGAAAAAAAAAAATTATAGCATATTTATTTCATTTTCATCCGTTTTGAAAATACATTTGTGATTTCAAGAGCACATTAAGAAGAATTGTTTAACCATTTCATTTAAAATGTTATTTATCTTGCATTTGCAATTTAAATCTCTTTGACATATTTCTTTTATCCAATCATTTTACTTTTTATTCCAACTTTTTATTTTGTTTAATTAAATAATATAGAAAAAAACATATTCAGCGTATATAAATGTATGTGCAGATTAAAATGAATTGTTTAAACATTTAAAATGTTATTTGTCTTGCATTTGCAATTTAAATTTATTGGACTTATTTCCTTTTACCACTCATTTTATGTGCTGTTCCAATTTCTTATTTTGTTTGATTAAATAATATAAAGTAAAACATATACAGCACATATGAATGCATGTGCAGACTAAAATGAATTGTTTAAACCTTTAAACATTTCATTTAAAATGTTATTTATCTTGCATTTGCAATTTAAATCTCTTAAGACTTATGTCCTTTTTTTGACTTTTTTTTTTTTTACACCAAAAGAAAACGGAACTTAATCCGGGATTCGTTTCCTTTTCTAAATCAACCCTGTTTCATAGGCCAGTAATATAGTTATAATGAAAGGATATAAGGAACAAAATAGCAATATTTCTTCCTTTTTGAACTCATTCGCTTTTTCTCAATCCGTGATTTAATTGTTCTAAAAAACTGACAATCAAATTCACCATTACAGGTATGTCATTGGGTGATAACTAAATCACAAAGTAAAGAAATTTGAAACTATGGAAAATACAGGTTGGACAATAATCAATGGATAGAAACGTTTTCCAATGTAATTTTATTAAAAAAGGGAAAAAATAAAAATTTTACATTGTGGAATATTAATATATGTATTAAAAATTCAGATGTTTACAAAATGGCCTCCTTTGGCTTTGATACAAAATTTAAGACGTTTGATGAAATTTGAAGCTATATGCCGCACTTCCTCAAAGGTTTATTTTGTGAACGATTTCTTCCAACACTTTTATGGGCTTAAGCACAGGATCTTGCTTGCAAAATAGACCATACTGATATTCATTGTATTCAGGTCAGGGCTATATGGAGACCATTCATAAGGAACTCTTATAAATTTATTCCAACACCATACTCTCTCGTGCCCTGTGTGAGGGAGCGGAATCCTGCTGAAATATCCAGTGCTGGTTACTGAGTCCATTGGCATAGTAGTGCCGCCTCTACGATATCCTTACAGTACACATTCGTATTCACTTTTTATCCCCTCTGACAAAAACAAGGTATTTTTTCCAGAGGTGTAAATTCCTGTCCAGACCATGATAGATTTGCAATATCGGCGATGAACAACAATTGATGATGTTCCTGAGGCGTTCGTTCACTAGACTAATTCCTGTCATCCGTTTCATAAATGCGTTGAAACTTTGAAGAAATCCCTGTTGACAGAATGGGACAAAATAGCTATCAACTTTCGTCTAGCGTTTTAAATTTCTCATTAAAGCTAAAAGAGGCTATCTGAAAACCGTAATACATTTATTATTCTGCAATATGAAGTGTTTTCTCCCTTTTTAATAAAGTGTTTGTCTCCGTTATATATTATTATTAGGAAATTTTACTTTCAAACAAATATATTAATAGTTGCTTATTGCATATATTAATTTAGTAAGGTAAGAACGCGAAAGCGAAGTACGGAGCATGCACTACAGATTACAAGATGGCAAACTTTGGAAACAATTTTTGTAGCCCATGATTTTTCTTGAATGCTTCATAAACTTTTACTAATTTGCTTTATTTTCCAGTTTCATTTTCTATTAATTTTAATTTAAAATTCAATTCTATATATATATAACATGAAGAAAGAACGACAATGTATCAAAAATGGTAGGATTTTTCTGTAGGCTGTTTAAGGAGACGTCGATAAATTTGTATATTTGGGTATATATATATATATATATATATATATATATATATATACAGTGTGCCATGGATTGTTTTGGATATAATAATTGCCCAGCTAAAAATTATAACTTCAATAAATGTAAGAATAAAAATTGTAAAACCTGCCCATATGCTTCTAACTCACAAATTACTAATCTAAATAGTCATAAGACTTTCTGTAAAATTTTTAATTGCATCTACAAATTATCTTGTAATATATCTTATATAGGACAAACCAGTAATCCTATTCATCTACGTATGAATGTACATAGAGATCATGTTAAAAAATATATCCACAATAATAATTTTCTTCCTACTTCTAATAAAATCGAATATAAACACTTTGCTCATCATGGTTTTGAAAATATAACTATACATATTTTGGACATTAAAACAAATACTGCTGATAGATTATTCTTTGAAAACTTCTATATTAAATCACAATGTACTCTGTTTCCATATGGATTAAATCAGTTATATCTCAATGGTAATATTGTTAAGAATAATTTAGTAGATAATAAATATTCTATTTTTAATCACCTTTTTTTTAAACCTCTTTTACATAATAGTAAATTGGCTAAACTCAAAAGATTTAAATGCGGTAAAGGAAGCTCCTCCCAATATGATATTAAAGCGGAGATTAAAAGTATGCATCAACAATTCAATAACACATATCAATGGAAATTTATTAAATCATGGGTATTTGCAGTTAAGAAAAAACAATTAAACACAGTTTATGCTATTTTCTTAAAGTTAAATCTTACTAATGAACATTTTAATCATATTTTCTATGATTTGCTCATTAGTAGATCAAAATATTTAAAAATAAAACTTAATCAATTTCATAATAATAACTGTTCTAATTCTTATTGTGTAATATCATTTAAGCATCCTATTTATAATTCCATAAACTTTAAGAATTTATTTAATCAATTTCATCATTTATTGCCTGTAAAGGATTTGAATGTTACTAAAACTTTTAAATATAACAAGCCTATTGGAAGAACCATTTTTAATTACAATGCAATTTCAAAATCTCTCTCAGTCGACATAGATTTCTCGACAAATTTAGATGGTGAATGTATTTGTAGTGTTGATAATTATGCTGAATTTATAAATCCACACTTGGGTCATATAGTTACTGGAGACTTAGCCATTGTAAAAGATAAATCTTTAAGAACTATAATGTCATTTGGCACTAAATTCAGGTTACCTTCATGTAAAAATTCTAAACAAGTGTTAAAGTCAATCAATCTGGACCTTGATAAATTTATTTATGGATTAGCTTCTAAATATGCTCAGCCTTTAGAGGCATTTAATATGTGGAAATTTACTATTTTAAGATCTATTAAAAATACCATTTGTAGTATTAATTTATCTAGATCTATATATAATATGGATAATATAAAGCATTCTGTTAATGATTTACATAGATCTTTTGTTATTACTTATGTAGATAAAGCCTCTAATAATTATGCTATTATTTGTAAAAAATTCTATATTCAATATCTGCTAGATTATTTAAAAAATAATAGTCTATTTAAAATTGATTCACACTCTCTTAATAGTATCAAATTGAAAATTATCAATATGTATAGTGATTTAGATATTAATAATAAATTTTTGACATTTCCATATATAGTGCTTATACCTAAATTTCATAAAAATCCTATTAAATTTAGAACTGTTACTAGTGGTCATAATTCATACTCTACTACTGCTAGTAAATTATTACTAAATTATTTAAATGTACTAAATAGCAATTTACGAGATTCTGGTGATAGCTACATTATTCTAAATAACAGTAAGGAATTAAAAAATAAATTAAAAACGCTTGGTAAAATAATAAGATTTCAAACTTTTGATTTTAAAGATCTATTTAATAATATTAAGATCACTGATCTATATGATGTCATTTTAGCTTTATATAATGCTTATATTACTAAACATTCTAATCTTACAAAATTTACCAATTTTCCTAAGCTTCTCCATTTTGTTCTTTTCAATAATTATATCTTTCAAGGTAATAAATTATACTTACAAGTCTCAGGTGTTCCACAAGCTGGCTGTAGTAGCAGTATGTTAGCTAATTTATACCTATATCATTATGAAAAATTCTTTACTTCAACTGATTATAAAATTTATAGATATGTAGATGATCTGATTTGTCTTGTATTTACTGATAACTATGTCATAGATATAGATTTCTATCCGGATAATTTGGAATTAATACCTAATGAAACTTCTATTAGTAATAATGTTTATTATTTGGATTTAAATCTAATTATAGAACCTGCTCATGGGATAGTTACTAAATTATATGATAAAAAAGATTTTTTTAAATTTAATATTAATAAATTATTACCTTTTAATTCCTGCAACTCGATTCAATTGTTTAGAAATATTATACTTAATCAACTTTTTAGAATTTATAGATTATCAGATAAAAAATTTCATGCTTTGCACATTAATAACCTCAAAATTACCAGTAAAATGTATCAATATCCTGCATATTTAGTCAATAGTATAGTTAATAAGTTTCGATTAGCCTAAAATTCTCATATTCTCCCCTTATTATCTTATTTTAGCCGTACTTCTTCATTCTCCTGCAATTATATTTTCATCTTTTTATCTCGAAGCTTTAACAGTTGAATAACTCATTTTATTTCATTTTATTGCTTTTGCGCAGTACAGTTTTTATTACTCTCTTTGGCAACAGCAAATCACATCTTTTCATTTTGGCATATGGCAACATTGATCCAGTCATATTTTGCTCGTCATGGTTGTGCTGAAGAGGTGTGTTTTGAGGTATTTATGTTTCCTTTATTGTTCCAATCTATATGCTTGTCGTCCATATAACACAAGTTTATAGATAAAATCTATCTTGTGTTTCAGAAACAAGCATTTTTGTGTTCATTTCGAAAGGATATATGGACCCGACGAGAATTTTTTCGAAATGAACTATTCGTAAGCCTAATCTCGTAAGCCTAAATCTCCTCCATGTGCAAGCTTTTTTGCTTGATTTTTTTGTTTTCTTATTTGCATTCCTCATTTTTGAAATTTGTTGATTGTATTTGTCCTTATGACTTGCATTATGCTTTATTATTTCCTCTTTTTGTCTTAATTTCTTTTATTTCTTTGTATTTGTAGAAAATTTTGGAATAGTGTATTATGAGTTACTACATACATTCTAACTTTGGATTTAATAATTTATATTTATATATATATATATATATAAATTACACAAGAAATGGTTGTTGTTGTTGAGACCCAGACCGTCCGACCTACCAGAAAGGTGTAAGGTAACTGTGTGAACGGCCGGGAAGTGCCACCCAATTTAGACCGGAACCCAGTGAGGGAGCATCCACAGGGACCCTGCCCTCCTTCCCCTACCACCAACCTCTCGGAAGGACTTACGGACCCACATGTTTAACGTGATCGTACTCCGAATGAACACGGCGGCAATTGTGGCAGCGTGCAAATCCAGCGCGCAAACCACCGGGCTACCGCACCCGAAAAGTGCCAACAACACAGCACAGTACAGCCGTTGGCCTAAACAAGAAATGGTGTAATTGTTTAATGTATCATAAAAAAAAAGTACTGACTAGACCTTGATCTCTTTAATCAAATGGAACCATCCATTTTATCCGTTCAATCAAGAGTTGTTCCATTGAGATCGCTCCAAGTGTCGTTCCATTAAAATGGAATTTTGTTAGTTTGCACAGAAAGTGTAAAAATCGCATGTTGGTCCCCTGATTTCCCAGATTCTAATATGGACTTACCAGTGGCATCATTCCAAATCATGATGAGTCCACTATGTGCAAGGAAAACCTTAGAGACCACAATTGATCTTTTTAAAGCAATTAATGATCCAGACTTGAAGAGATCGGCTATGATGTCGCAAGAAGCGAGTTTTTTGCGATCTGAAACAACTTTCACTTTGTGTTAAAATAGACTGTTTATTGCGTATTTTACAATTATTGATATCTGAAAGTGCTGCAACCCCGCAAGATGAAGCTTTTAACGGTGAAACTTCTTTGTTGTCGAGCGCCTTTCCATCATGAGTGGGAGATTTATAATGGATCACAGAAAACTGGTCATTAGACTTAGAGAAGACTGAAAAAATTTATAATTTAATTAAAGTGACTACTACCAAAATATACAAGATTCTACGAAAATCCTTAAGCACCCCAATAACTTTATAAGGAATGTCCATGACTGGACACGTCTACAGTAAAGTGACCCTATCCGATCGAATAAAAGTGACTGCAGCATCCCTAGCGGAGAATTAAAAAATTACAAAACGAATTCGACAACAAAGCGAGACAAGACAGAGGCTAATTACAGAGCTATAAGAGCACCGTCGATTAATAGAAATCGACCACAAAACTGTTATAGAAAGCATTCATTTCTGCACAATATGTTTATTAACGGATGAGATAAAAAAAAAACACGTAATTAAAAATCAAGTGAATTAGTAAATAGAAATCAAGTAAATCAAGAAACCAAGCCTATTTAAAATGCTTCCCATCAGAAATAATGCACGTTTGAACTCCAGAAAGAATATGACCGCGAACCTTGACAATCATTGCAGATATCACCGTTTTACAGACACCGATGATACAACTTTCTGACAGATATTCTTCGCCTCTCTTATAAGCGTTTCGTGCGTTCCTAGTGTGAATTCCTACTCATTAGACAAAGTTCTCAAAATTTAGACAAAGTTCTAAAACTTTGTCTAATGAGTAGGAATTGGCATCAAGGCTGTAACTGGCTAGTTTCGTCTATCTCGCTTTGTTGCTTAGTTTATTTAACTCTTTAGTTCTTCGCTAGGAGGGCTGCAATCCTTTGATTGGAATGATCCCTATTTATAGATTTGACATCCCCTATGGCGTCCATGGACGCCAATGTCTACAAAAGGGGATCGAACTGTTTGGGATAGGGTATGTCAAATACCTGTCTTTTTGAGAGGTTCTTCGTTTGGGATGGACACTGTCCCACCCGTAAGCAAAAGGTTAAAGAGCCTTTAAAAAATTGCAAAATAAGTCCAATGAAAATAATGTACAAATTTTTGAGGCCCACAGCGGTTGCTTGGAAAGGAAAACTGTGAGAGTAGGCGTTATGTTTTAATTCGCAGACAGGGACACCAAGAAAAACAGTTACCACCCAAGCAGGGAACAACTTCCGATGCAGAAAATGAATATCCCAAACTGGTACACCTTCCACACAAATGCCTTTCTCTTTCCACCTAATATGCGACCTCCCCTTCTTCTAGTTGTCAACTTTCGCAACCAAGTCTCACATGCAAACAATGGCCCTGTCTGGAATGTTAAGGTCCCCAACCTAACGAGAACACGTTTGAATACAGATTTTTTTTTTCTCAGAACCAAAGGAAGGCAGATAAAGTGAATCGAGAAATGACGTTCTAATTAGCATATAGAGGAACAAAGAAGATGAATGAAAATACGTGCAAAGAGAATGACAAGGGAAAAAAAAAAGTTTCCGAGAGCAAGAAGATGTTTACCAGTTAGAAATGTGCTACTCACCCTTTCTTCAATACGGAAATTTGTAAATACATAAATATTGCTTTTATGGTTGTTACTTTGTATTTTATTTTTAAAGTAACAACTTCTCTCAAAACTTTTTGAATTTCGAGATTATGACTGAACAAAGCATCGAATACTTTCGGTGAAATCAGCGGTGAATCCAGTCCGTCCGATGGAGCCGAAATGGTTTTGCAAGAATAACACCTTCTTTTTCGACCCAGACCGTCCGACCTACTCAAAGATGTAAGGCATCTTGAACAGCCGAGAAGTGCCACCCAATTTAGACCGGAACCCAGTGGGGAGGCATCCACAGGGACCGTACCCTCCTTCCCCTTATATTCCCATTATATGTGCATTGACTAGCTGGTTTCCACAGCAATTTCATTTTCATACCGACTTTATCTATATAATATGCATTGAACTGACTGAGGCGGGTGATGTATCAAAATGATCGAGCACTTCCAATATGGCTATAGAAACTTGGTTTGGATTGTTGTTGTTGAGACCCAGACCGTCCAACCTACCAGAAAGGTGTAAGGTAACTGTTTGGAAGGCCGGGAAGAGCCACCCAATTTAAACCGGAACTCAGTGGGGGAGGCATCCACAGGGACCGTACCCTCCTTCCCCCGACCACCAACCTCTTGGAAGAACATATGTGCCCATACTTCGCGTGAACACGAAGATAGTTTGGGCAGAGCCAAGAATTGAACTCGGGTCGTTCGAGTGCAATCCCCGCGCGCTAACCACTGGTCTATCCGACCTCGGCAGAATAGTGTCTTGTAAAATAAAACTCCAATAAAGTTCTAAGTATATGCCCTTGTAGGGCTTTTAAAGAGCTGCAGATTACTCGTTTACTGTACATAGCTAGCTAAAATGTCAAAATTAGAACCACCTTTAGAAAATAATTCAAAATATTAAAATATCGACATTGTACTACTATAATTCAAAAGCTAAAACTCAACTACTTCAAAATCCAACTGATATTCTTGTACGGCTTTCAAAAGACTGCAAATGACTGGCTTATCATTTACAGCTAGCCCTTTCAGTTTTTCGAGACAAACTTACAAACTTGAAAAATTTTCAACCTTCGAAAAAGGTTGGAAAATTGTCCAAGGAACAATTTTCAGCGGAAAATTTTCAATCTTCTTCAAATTAACAAGACGACTGCTCGAAAACTATTAGAACTTTGTAAAAAATAAATTATGGATCTAGAAACTAAATTTCCTTCTGAATATTTTTGTCCCTTAATTTTCATATCTATATTTTATGGTTTAGAAGATATTTCGAGTGAGTGAGCAAGGTGAAGCAAAAATTTACTCAAGGAAAAACTGCCTTTTTTTTTTTAAATAGTACAAAATATTAACAAATTGAAATTATATTTATATATTCATAAATTGCTCCGTATTTCCAACAAAACAAGTATAAATTGTTTATCGGAAATATAAGCGTCAAAAAGCGTTTATATTTTACATAACACTCCGACTTAAAAAAAAAGGCAGGTTCTATTTATTCAAAAGGTACCAAAATCGAATTAGCGCTGGGGTAGGTTGCGAGTGATTTATCTTCGAAATTTTGTAAAATTTCCTGGAATAGATTTTAAGCCAGAGTGAATACATACATTGTACAGATAGACACATACAGAAGCGTTAAGCTAAAAATAGAGTTTTCGTGTTCTGGGGTACCCTACACGTGTAGATCCGTCAAAAACTTTAGCTCCGATTTTCGACACGATTCCAACACTTTCCTTGCACATCACCGTGTATTGTAGGGAAAGTAAAATAAGAGCTCTTAATTAATTCATTTCAGCATATTTAGTCGTATATTTCAGATTTTGACGATTTTTGTGGATCATTTTGCATTAAAACGGCAGGTTCTATTTTCCCGAAATGTACCAAAATCGAATCAATACCGGGGTAGCTCGCAAGTGACTTATTTATCTTCCACATTTTGTCGAATAGTTTTTTAGCTGGAGTGAATTCATGCATTGTATTGGGCGCGCGCGCACACACATACGTTTCCAATACTTTCCCTATATTACATCAACATGTACTATAAGGAAAGAAAAAAAAAAACACTCAAAAAAGTCGAGCTCGTCATTGAAAGGTTAATATCGAACGTTGGAATTGGAACAAAATGAGCGCCCACGAGGAAAACCTTCACCGACCAGGAAATTTAACAGGTGGCAAATACAAATGCGGCGTGATACTTTAGGAAATGCATTATATTACAGTACAGGTACAACATATCAGCTGTTATTGATCTATTTATCAGAAATAAGGAAGTCAAATCACGCAAAATAAGAATTGCTGATTCATGAGAGAAATAATGACTTTTCCACCAAATTTTAACGCCTATTGTATATTGTACAGTCATAGTAAAAATATATGACGTGGATGACTTTCCCTATACTCGCGGCAAGGCTAACTTAAATACTGTTACGACGTGTCTTCTGAAATAGTGGGTGTACTCTCAAGATGCAAGAATGAGTTCCCATTTCTGGATAACTAACACGTTTATTTCAAAGCATTAATAACAGGAACAATATACAGCAAACAGCTCAATAACTATTTTATAAGATCACTAAATAACTGTCAAATATAATAAAATAGCAAATAAATACTCCTAATTTGTAAAATAGTCGATATTAATCCCAAAATACTGACATATCTCGCAATTCAATTTAGCTCACACTGCGTCATCAACTGCACTCCAATTGAATGATGACTCATTTTATGTACTCTCTGTAGAAACTTCTAGAAGAAGCTCGTATCTAGAATATTCTTTATTGATAGACCATAATCTCCTTTATTTCGAGAAAGTTCTAACACATTTGAAAAGCCGCGAAATGTTGGCGATAAATCGTCAAATACGGCAAACACCACCCCGACATTCAAGATACGGCAACCCTACATTAACATAATAAGAATGACTGACTGTAAAGGTGTTTCCTCCTTTCTTTCGTTACAATGCATATAGAAAGTATTCCGAAGGGATTGAACATCCGATTAACAGATTTTGATGGATCTTCATTTTGAACATCCTTAAAAATGAATCATTCATTTTATCAATGATGTTTGTGGTTTGTGGCCACAAAACCTCACTATCAAGAACTCACAATTAAAAAAAATTGAATGAAATTTGGTATTATTCCAATCAATGAACATAAAAGATAGTAATAATAAATAAATAAACCTTGTTTTGCCACAGAGTAGGTGCAATTTCATCTTATAAGTGAATGTATACGGTGGGGCAAGGAACTGCGTGAAAGCGTGGGGCAAGGAACTGCGTGAAAGCGTGGGGCAAGGAACTGCGTGAAAAGGCGCTTTAGTTGGGCCTGATGAGACTACAGCTTATAACGAAAATGGCAACATGCTAGCATAAAACCAATAGTCATTGGCAGAACAAAAGCTATAACAAAATAGACTAGAAACAACTAGTAGAAATACAAGTAGCAAAACTAAATACATAAATAATAAACAATAGACCAGCAATGATCAGCAAACGACAGAAACATTGCACCTGCTGCAATGTTTCTGTCGGCGATTTTCCCAAACGCTGGCAGAATTTGATATTCGCACGTTGTTCTTCAAACGCCATTTCCGTTATCGACGAACGCGAACGATTACAATTCACTGACACGCATTGTCTGGGAAAACCCTGCACTGCGAACCTGCTTCTTCCTTTTCACATCTCGAGTCACATGTGCCTCTCGCTACGGTAGAATAGTTCCCCTCTCCTCCAATCAGGGTTGGAGTTATCAGCACAGTCTCCGAACTTTTTGATCCTACCTTGTACTTTGAATTATTTTATAAATGTCTAAAGAAGACAACCCGGCAAGAAAGAAACACAAATGTGTTTCCCTTAAAATTATTTTGGCTCCATCAGGCTAGAACCGACACTGTCGATTTCTTTTCTTTTCCATATTGTA
>OX578149.1:41684687-41779687 GCA_951213105.1 Amaurobius ferox | reverse complement strand
ACACAAGGTAAATCGTAATAAACAGTCTTTATATGAAAATTAAAATACTTCTCTTATAGCAGCATATCACAGCTGATTAAATTTATCATCAATTGGTTTCGAAGGCAACAAATAAAAGCAAAAAACGTAGTTTTTTAAAGTACACCCTTTTATTATTTGTATGAAATTCAGATACATGAAAAATGTATTTATTATAAAATATGCGTATTATAAATGTATGATAGGCATCGACAAACCAAACTTGGACTTCATAGCTGCTTCGGTTCTCAAATTATTCCTTCAAAACGAGTACACTTCTTTGGCGGGCCCAGAACGGGTTGTGATGAGAAGGTTCAAAAATTAAAATATACCACGAAAGACAGCGATATTCATATCAAATATGATCGAAAGACAGCGATATTCATATCAAATATGATCGAAAGATAGCGATATTCATATCAAATATGATCGAAAGACAGCGATATTCATATCAAATATGATCTTTCTAGCTATTTCTATCTCGAGTTATTTCCCAGAAACGAGTGCAGTCCTATGATGGTCCAAGATTAGGTTCAAAAATAAAATATATCACAGAAACAACGACATACCAAATTTAGACTTTCTAGTTGCTTCGATTGTCGAATTATTCCAAAAAACCTCGAGTACATTCCTGTGGCGGGCCTAAAATGGGCTAGCCCGATAAAGATTTATGTTCAAAAAATTAAAATATACCCCTCAAAAGACAACGACATATCAAATTTGAACTTTCTAGCTGCTTCTGTTCTCGAGTTATTCCTCCAAAACGAGTACATTCCTACGTAGGCCCATGAAGGGTTGTTTGGATAAGGGTGAAAATCAAAAGAATTAAAATGTACCGCAATACAACGACTTACTGTATTAAATGTTACTGCCATTAATGGAACTTGATTAGTTAGGACCTCGAAGATTTGAATTACACTGATAAATATGCAAACACAAGATCAATTTGAAAAAAATGTTGTAAAAATCAAGTGTTTTCTTCGTCAGAATAATTGATATAACAGTCATTACAGTGTGATGGGAATTTTTGTCTTTCTTTTCAAGAAAATTCGAGACAGAAATATGCCTGTCCTCCTGTAGTGATTACTCTGTCTTAGTTACCCAGGAAAAGAAGTCTCCGGTTAATACATTTGATAAACTGTATTATGCTGTTACTAACGATTTACATTTTAAATTATTTAAGTTATAAATTTGTATTAGAAACAATCGTAAACTTTTTCTTCTTGTTCTAACGTAATAAGCATTTCCCTGAAATATAATCGATACACGTGGTTTCGGAGATATTTTTCTTGCACAGCGGTCTTTGAGCATTACCAGCACAAAGTGCACCTCTTATTATTAAATAAATGAATTGCATTTTCTGCAGTTTTTTTTATGTCTAGCGTAAAGCCGTTTTCAATCCCGATCGTTAAAGAAAAATAGTTACATTGGAGAAAGGCTGTATGTAATGAAAATCATTTTATAGATTTATCTATTGTCTTATCTTTGTTTCTTCCCCTTGAGAATTGGAAGTTTGGAACAACACAGAGGTAGACAATTCTGATAAGTGCGGTGGCTTAGCTTCTCTTGTACGCTGGTGATGGATACAAATAATATAACTTTAAGAAATCTTGTCTTGCCTCGAAACACACTTGTTTTAAAAATAGTTTAACAAACAATATTTGAGAAGTTACATACATTGCGAAATAATACGAAAAAGATGAATTCGATGATTCGCCGTTTCACTTTCATATGTTGTCCCCTGGCAATTGGGCAGAAATTGAAAATTCTTGAGGTAATGATAAGACGAATAAGTATTGATTATCGAATTAAAAACTTAAGTTGGTATATTCAAGGTTATTACGTTTTTAAAGCTTGGACAAAAGTAACATTCTAAGATATTTCGTTTCTTTGACAATAGTTGACGATACTGACGAAATGTCTTACCAAAAATAATTCTGTTAATCTATCTGCCTATCTGTCTTGTTGGGCGACACTTTTCGTGATATTTTTCAAGCAATATCGCCAAGCCTGCGGCTTTAGCTAAATTTACCCAAGTTGACGATTTTGGCGGAAGTTTGCCAACGCGATCATCCAATATCTCTGAAGGCTAAATTATTTATTTTTTATAATCCTTGTCGTTTCGTGCAATATTTAAAATGTTGATTCAAAATATAGACGGGCATGACATTAGTACTGCATATCAGTTTGCTTGCGCGACTGTCCGTAACGCTCATTATAAACTTTTATTTTGATTGACGTTTAGATTAAACAACTTTTTAATCCGATTATTTTCCAATATGTTATTGTTTCTGCATCAATATTTACAAAAATGTATTGCAGTAAACTCTATTGACACATTGTTTTTTTTCGAATCGACTGCATTCTGTAAAAAAAAAATCTTCAATGGACTATTTTACAAAAGCAGGATATTTCGGTAGTTAAGATCCATGAAAAGCAGGTTATATGAAAATGACTGATTTGTGTTGTTTCCTGAACAGATATGTCAATATAGAGTTGAAATATGCCAGAAGGTGTGGATGAGTGATTTCATAAGAAAAATATTATATTGAACAATTTCCATGGAGTTACTGCTTACGAAGTTAACGTTTTAAAAATAGACTTCCCTTTAGACTTGCTGTAAAGTTCTTGAAAGACAAACTCATGCTCTTGTTAGTCACTACATTAACCTTTTGCTTACGAGTGGGACAGCCTCCATCCCAAACGAAGAACCTCCCAAAAAGACAGGTATTTGACATACCCTATTGCAGGCATTGGTTTTCATGGACGCCAATGTTTGCAAAGGGAGATCGAACTGTTAGAGAAAAATCAAACTGTTTATAATATATATTTTATATCCATTTATTTATTATTCAAATCGAAAAAAATAATAAAAATTAACAAACACATGTGATTTAATTGCGTTACTGAGCAACATGATATAAGACTTTTTCTCATAAAAGGTTGATAATTAAATAACCATTTTGATTTCTTAATACTCTTCATTTTTGAGTAAGAGCCTGCGAAAAATAAATCATTTTGATAAAGTTTCCATTTAAATTCATGTTTCAAACCTGCGATTTTCAAAAGTGACTAATAAGCGCAATAAACTCCCACCAAACTCCGAGATAGAGTTTTAATTCACGTTCAAGTTTTAAACCAGTGATTTCCAATCTTTATCATTTGGAGGAACCAGGGAGTTAGAGAGTAGAACTCCTAGGAAAAAATTTCGTTTTTCATTAATATCTCGACAACCCCTTGTTTTAGAAGCTTGAAATATGGTCTAAATTTTTGGTGGAGTTATTTTAAGGCTACTCACAAAATTTCGTCAAATTCGGTTCTCCTGTGAGGATGAGACAAACAGGCAGACATATTTTGAATTTTATTTATGTAGATTATAACTAGTGTAGAGTTAAAACATATGTAATATGTTAGTTAACTCTTATTTTTTTTTTCATACTTAGTGATATTAATGCACGGCAGTCGTGTGGAAAGAACTGTCTAGGGATTTAGAAAAATAATTTCCCACGAATTGCATAAAATCTTTTGTTTTCAATTTAAAAAGAAGGTTGTTTACCACAAATTTCTGCGTATGTTGGACCAACGATCTTTCTTTGTAAACATCGGTCGGTCACACGGTGCCATTTTGATATCAAAAAAGAGCGTTAACTTAAAACAAAAAAGACATCTTGACCTTCTCAGAGCTCCTCGTTGCACAACTAATGGGGTTTATATATGAAAGAAATGAAACTATAATTCGATTAAATTATTTTGAAGTGGAATTTCTTCTTCGACTTTTGAAGTTGTTTCATATAGTTTTGATTTTATAAAGCAAAACTGCTTGAAGCAGTATCAATTTATATAATAATATACAAGAAAGATCGATCATGCATAAAGCATTGATTATGAAACACTTTCCAACTGAAATGCAAATTTATTGAAACATCTCTAAAATAAGATACATTCAGCGGTGATATTTTTAAAATTATCACAATACTTCAATAATTTATTATATTTGAAAACGTTATCGATAACAAATGCACATCGCATTCAAATAACGTCAACAAAAGCATTAAAAAACTTTTTTCATTTCTTTCATTCAGCGGCGATTTTTTTAAAATTATCACAATACTACAATAATTTATTTTACTTGAAAACTTAAAACCATGGAGTTAAAATTATTTTCTAACTCCATGTTTAAAACTTCATCGAAAAAGCAATAATATGGAATCATCTGCTTATCTATATAAAGTCAATGAATGTTTCATTTATTTCAGCTATATTGCAGACTCCAGAGCTAAATAATTTTGCGTTAAAGAAATTCAGCAATCCTTATACAACTCATCTACTCATCTTACAGCTTGATGTGCTTATATTCTCCATACGTGAAAGTTAGGCTTCGTTGTAGAAATGATCAAAGTTTGGTGATTATTTAAACTCCAAAATATTGTAATTGCGTTGGCGCAGTATATAGATTAAAAGAAAAAAAAATAATAAAGCAGTTTTAAGACAGATGAAACACTAAATATAAATGAAAAAGAACTTAAAAAACCACGATTTTGACACAAGGTGGATGCCATATTTTATTTTGAAGTGGGTCACGTGATCTTTTCATATAATAAGGATGCAATTATTATTTTAACTTTTAGGGAAATATTATAAAACTGAACAACTTTTTGCAAGTATTTTTATTCCTTGTCATTCACCTGTCTTTAATTATTCTCAGAATAAAAAAAATGAAAAAAAAATTAACTTATATGTGTGCCTAGTTAATGTAGCAAACTGAATGTCAAGTTAGGCTTAAATATAAATAAAACTCACATACTCAGAAAGTAAAATCACACGATTTGTCATTCCCCTGTTGTCATTTACCCGTCTTCTTGGTTGACAAGAGAATGACATTAGAACAAGTGAATTACATTTAAACTGGTTTTTCTTTTTAGAAGATAAAGTAAATAAGAAGTTAGTTCTAAATATAAGATTGCAATTAAAGCAGAACACAGTTTTTTATATTTCTAATGATATATCGGGTGATTCAAAAGTTCGGAGCAAAAATAAAACGCGATAAAAAAATATCTATGGATCGGAGAGACATGCTGTTTGCAGATTAATATTCACAGGGGTATGGGATTTTGTACGGCATAAAAATAGTTCAAAATCTCGACACTAGGGGCGCTGCTGCAATGAAAACAACTTGAGGTAATAATTATGAAATGATATATTTTATTTCAGCATGATTTACAATTGCAAATGCTCCATGTGTCCACCACCACATTCGAGTACTGAGCGCAGTCGGGATATTACGCCTAATACAGCATAATTCCAGCGTAATACTATATCAGGCGTAATACCGCGATTGCACTCAGTACCGGAGTGTGGTGGTGAACACATTGAGCACTTGCAGCTATAAATCATGCTGAAATAAAATGTCTCATCTCACAATTATTACCTCTCGTTATTTTCTTTGCAGCAGTGCCCCTAGTGTCGAGATGTTGAACTATTTTTTTCATGCCATACAAAATCCCCCACTATTGTAAATATTAATCTGCAAACCCCATGTCTCTCCGACCCATAGATATTTTTTTATCACGTTCTACTTTTGCTACGAACTTTTGAATCATCCGGTATATTTAGCTTGATGACTAGAGGTTTGCCTTTTATATTCCACTTGACTGATGATTCTCTGTTTGATATTTTTTATTTGTTAGGCATTTTTAACACTTTACAACAAAGTTGAAAACTGTTTATGACTTTGTTCATTCTGTCTGTCCGTTAGCACGATAACTGCCGTAAAAATGACTTAATCAAAATGAAATTTTAGTATGTTGTTCAGACGATCTGTAAGACCTATGGGAATATGAATGAATAATATCACCCAATTAGTTTTGGATTGAACCCGGGTTGAAAAAATGAAATACATTGAGCCCTATGGGACCTAATTTTTCAAACATTTTTTAAGCCGATTTAAAATTCACAAATTGCTTCGAAAATTTTAGGTAATATTCAAATTATTCCATAAAATATATAAAAAAAATTCAGCGAAATATATTCAGTAGTTTTTTAAATAAAAATTAAAATAATAATAACACTTCTTATATAAAGCGATCACGTGACCGTGATATGAAAAGATCACGTGACCCACTTCAAAATGATATATGGCATCGATCTTGTCTCAAAATCGTGATTTTTAAAGTTCTTTTTAATTCATATTGAGTGTTGCATCCGTCCTAAAACCACTTTATTTTTGCTTAAATTCTGTGCATCTACATACTGAAACAACGCAATTGCAATATATTTGAGTTTAAATGATCATCCAAATTTGATTATTCGTTTTGTTCATGGAGTCTGCATAACTGATATGAATGAAATATTCATTGATATTACAAAGAGAAGGACGATTTTCTTCGATGGAGTTTTACGCATAGAGTTTAATTACTTGTAGCTCCATGGTCTTAATTTTTAAATAAAATAAATTATTATAGCATTGTGATGAATGACATGAATTGGAAATTATTTATGAATGAAATGTTGCTTTTATAGAGAGAGCCAGGCGTGTTATTTTTTCTATGACGTCATTTGAATATATTTCAGTTGTTTTCGATGAAGTTTTCAAATGTAATAAATTATCGTAGTATTATGATAATTCTAAAATTATTACCGAGGAATGTATCACATTTTAGAGATGTTTAAACCAGGCAATTTATATTTCAATGCCTTCATTTGAATGAAGTTCATTTTTTTCAATGAAGGTTTAAGTTTTCAAATATAATAAATTAATGTAGTATTGTGATAAGTTTTAAAATATTACCGAGGAATGTATTGCATTTTAGACATGTTTAAAAAAAATTGTATTGAAGTTGGAAAGTGTTTCATAATCAATGCTTTAAGCATGATTGATCTTTCTTTTTGGAGTTTTCTTTAATATTGGAGTTTTTTGAGTTGCAATTTCTCTCTATTCAATCATTGGATTCTCAAACTATTATATATATATATATATATTAGTTATGAAATGAGGGGTTCTAGCAGCTAACGGAGGTGGCGATGCAGAGTGGTGATTCACTGAGGAGGAGGGTTGGAGGGAGGAGGTACAGTGCGGTGCACCCGATGACTCATTGAGAGGGCTAAATGCCTCATTGAGGAGGGAGGGTTTTTAGGCCAGTGTGACCTTAATGCTGAGGAGGTTTTGGGTGAATTGCGGAAGAGGTGTGCTATCAGCAAGGACCGCCATCTTGACCTTCATGCTGAGGAGGTAATGACCTTGAGTGGATATCGCAAGGGAGTGAACTATCTGATAATCTGGGGGAGGGAGGTGACCTTTGACTGGATTGCGCAATGCCACAACGGAAGCGTGGTAGACGACGACCTTTCACCGCTGCTGCTGACGTACGTTTCTTATCAGTGGTGACGTAGATGAAGTGAGGTAGCGCCACCTGTCGAAAGTTTTGGGCTGTGTTGAAGATTCTGAAGTGATGCCACCTATCGGCATTTTTTTAAAATTTCTGAATGTAAAATATATTTATTTCCCACCGTCAGGGACGGGGTTCGAACCTGGGGCTGTCAGATTACTAAGCTCTCGCTCTGACCACCGTGCCATCGGCGCTCATTAGGTAGATCTTTATGGGGAATGCCTTTCCTGGGAAATCGAATGGACGATGTATTCGATGTTTTAAGAAATTTTGAATGCAGTTATGAAAGAGAAGTATCAAAAGGAACTATATTTTTTTATGAAAATTATATGTATTTTATAAAAAGGGATGTTTTGAATATAGATGTAAATTGAATACGGTATTTAATGATTTTTCGGAGTGTACTAATACAGTTTAGTGTATGCGAGTACATTATGTTAGTAATTTTTCTGCGTGTTTGGTATATAGCGATATGCTTTTATAATAACTTAATACAGAAATGATTTTAAGTGTGTGTGTTTAAAAAACTGAATCTAATAGTAAATTATTCTTAGGAAATTTCAGTGAACACAAAAATGGTGTGTGTGTATTAAGTGGATTTTATCTCGTGAATACGATTTGACCATTTTGAGTGTGATCTTACTGCGTATACTATGGGGAATTTCTACACCCTGTTTTTAACATCTACAGAATTCGATTTGACAGTTTTCAAAGCGATCTTTCACCGTCGAGAATTTTAAAACCATGACTTTACGTCTCACGAATACGTTTCGACAGTCTTTACAAATAGATTTTACTGTTGTACACTATGGGAAATGTAAACGCACTGTTATAGAATTTTCTGAATACGATTCGACTGTTTTTAACTAACAAAAATATTTTCACCCGTGCATTGCAAATATTTTGGTGAATGGAGAAACCAAGATTAGTTAAAGCTTATAAGTTTCAATGACATTAAATATATAGCAAAATTTTGTATATTTTTATAACTTTAGGAGATGTGTATTGCGCGGAATATACAAAATAGTTACCAAAAACTAGAACTCATAGAACGACGTCTTCACCAGCAGCCGTCCAAACTAGAAATGAACAATATACACACTAATTACAGTATTAAAAATGAGATCTTATCTTATCTAAGATGACGTCATCATTTCAAGGTTAGCGAGATGATGCCACAGTGTAGTTATTCTTTCTTAATTACTTATTTTTAATTACTTATTAATGTTATAAAGCTCCTTGAGCTAACCACTGCTTTGGCCCACGTAGTCTGTCCTTACCAAAGAATACAATACAGGGTAGATATTTTAAAATGGGAAACTGTAAATTACTGAAAGCTCATTAAGCTAACCACTGCTTTGCCCCACGCAATCTGTTCTTAAAGAATGTAATTCTTAGCAGATTTTTTTAAATTGGAAAATGTAAAGTACTGAAAGCTCCTTGAGCTAACCATTGCTTTACCCCACTCAATCTATTCTTACCAAAGAATGCAATACTTGACCAAAGAATGCGATAATTGATACCAAAAAATGCGACAATTGATAATGTGGCGAGTAAAAACACTCGTTGTGTATTACAGGAATTATCGACAAACATTCAGTAAAGAGGAAGTAGCGCAATTTTTATCCAACCACGTTCAGGAACAAACTCGGCTGTAAATCATTAATTTACACCATATATTCAAATTAAAAATAAATTCATGTAAGTATTGGAGAAGTTATAGTCGCACAACAAGCACATCAGTAAAAGAGGCGCAGCAGCCACAATAATTATTCGACCACGTTCATCAACGAACTCAGTCTGTTAAATATTCAAACATAAATGTACTACACTTGTCCCAAATGCAGAAAAATTGGTTAAATTTCAGAGGAGTTATCGTCGAATAATGTACATCAGTACAGAGGGGCGGAATGTAGCACGAGCAAATTTTTGTCTGAACACGTTCAGCAGCAAACTTAACCTGTAAGATATTTATTTCAACCATATATCCAGATTGTAAAGAAATCAATTAAGATTTAGAGGAGTTATCGTCGGACAAAATATTTCAGTAAAAAAAAAAGTGTAGCAGGTTCAATTTTTATCCAACCACTTTCAGCAACGAACTTGGCCTATAACACATTAATTTACACTATACATCTAAATTCTAAAAATATCGGCTCTGTTTTAAAGCAGTTATCGTGGGACAAAGCATGCAGGCAGACAGACAACAGCAAATCGCGTCAAAAGTAAAATTGGTCAATTCACTCCCTCGCTTAAAGTCAGAAGTAAGGAAAAAGTCGACTCACTCCGTTCCCTCTCTTCAACTAATAAATTGGAACAAACCTATAACATTTCTATAACATAAGTGTAGCATTCTTGTGCATGGAAGTGTTGTTTATTTTAGCATTTTTAAATACAACAGACTTTTAAATAAATCGACAATGACCAAATTATGTGAAAAAAATACCTTCTGTGACAAATTCAGTGCCGATTATTTCTAGTTAGGCAATATTCCATAGACCAAATGTGCATTGTTGCTGACGGGGGCCATGTTAATCAGAGCTGTGTATAACATTCCTGTGCATGGAAGTGTTGTTTATTTTAGCATTTTTAAATACAAAAGACTTTTAAATAAATCGACAATGACCAAATTATGTGAAAAAAATACCTTCTGTGACAAATTTAGTGCCGATTATTTCTAGTTAGGCAATATTCCATAGACCAAATGTGCATTGTTGCTGACGGGGGCTATGTTAAACAGAGCTGTGTATAACATTCCTGTGCATGGAAGTGTTGTTTATTTTAGCATTCTTGAATAAAAAATCCATTCACCAATAACCAAATTGTGTTAAATATGTACCTTCTGCGACTGCTTTAATGTCATTCTTTCTAATTAGACAATGTTCCATAGTTCTGTAATTGGCTGCTTTTGTCTATCTCGCTTTTTTGCAAAGCTCGTAGGATACTGAAATCCCTTTTGTTTGATCGGGCAGTGTCACGTTATTATAGATATATATATATACACGCACACATTGCCAGATGTCTTTAAAATAGATTCAGATCCTAAAACTAGCAGTTTGGTAAAATATCACAAATCGGAAATTCATGAGAAAGCAACCCACTATCTCTATACAATAGTAGGAGAAAGTAAAAATCAAAGATAAACTTTCAATATCTCTTGAATTAGATTAAACCGGTTCTGTTCCGGTAGGATCCTGTTTTCCAGAAACCCTCGACATACTTTGTAGCAAAACAGAAACAACCTCTCACCGAGGCACACGCGACAACCAAAATAAACAACAAACTTTATCTTCCCTAACCTGAAACTTAGATTTCGCTTCCAAGATTATAAAAAATCTCGTCTCCCAGCAACATTTTTTTTCTTGCATTTTTTAAAATATTTATCTTTTATAACAGTCTGGGTTTAGCTTGGGGGGGGGGGAGTGAAACAACTCCCCTCCCATGATTCGTGTGAACTAAGAAAATCCCACGTTTCTTGATTCAAATATCTGATCCTCCAACTGGACTCTAGAGATGGTCATAAAAATAGATTTATATCATCTGACACAATGGGCGACAATTGATAATGTGGCGAGTGTTACCATTTCAGCACTTAATTGAAGTTGATGCTTCACATTTGGGAGGCAATTAATAATGTGGTGTTACGATTTCGGCATTTAATTGACGTTGTTGGTTCACACATTCCGGAGGCAACTTATAATGAATGTAGTGTTGTGATTTCATCACTTAATTGACGTTAATGGTTCATATATTGAAGACTTTTATCATTGGAATTATATTAAATTGTAGTTTTGAACTACATATAGTTATACCAATCTTTGAAACTCCTTAGGTTTCACTGGCATCTGAAAATAAGGTAATGTATGAACAAATAAAAATCAGAACTAGAATCATTCATTGGTACTGACAATGTGATTTACTGACAAAGATAATAACAATGTTAAGTAGATTATTATGTAATCACGTAATACAGTTATCACACTATAACACTCGACTGTTTTACCATATTCTGCCCCCAGATAACATCAGCAAAATAAAAGTTAAATATAACATATATAAAATGTAAAATAAAATAAAAGTGCAAATCAGTTCCGAGAATAAATTACAATTGACTCATCAAAAATGTGAGAGATTCTTTTTTCTAAAACCCTGAAGTTCACCACATAGGTCAAAATAATATGTTCTCTGATCAGTTCATAGTCTATAAGTTACAGCACATCACAATCTATTATTACGATACACAATTAAAAGAGCACTAGAAGATTAATCCTTATAGTGCTCCATCTTGGCAGCACTTTACAGTCCACCATTACAGTAAAAGTCGAGCAGTTCAGTTACATCACCGATTATTTTGCTTTCTGCGTCTCTTAAAGTTAGTTTATTTATTTTGTATCATCAAGATGTTAAATTCACATAATGTTTTATTCAGTTTTCTAGGTTCATCCGCATAAAGACGCACTTCATTTTTTTTTTCGACTTAAAATTTGTTCTCTTCTTCAGTTTTTTTCTCTGCCTCCTAGATCGTAACAGTCCTTTTTAATGTTTTGTCAATTTTCTTCTTCGCTTTACTTTTTTTTATAAACCTTATAGAGGATTCTCTAAAGTTTATCATGTTATGCATTTTGTCGTTTTCTTCTTACATTGGGAAATTGTCTCACTTTATCATGTAGTAATGTAATATGCTTCCCTCATATATATATATATATATAACTAAATAATGAACAACAGAGTAATAGAAAGAAGAGGAAATTGCCTTCATATTGCCGAAAGAAGTGGCGGAAGAGCGATTGTGAACTCTTCTAATTCCCGATTACAGCTAGCTGCTAAGCCATGGCGCACTCTCGGACGCCAGTATATGAATAAGCAATGACCCCGAAATGTCGTCATAAATTAGACATTAGACCTGCATGAAGCATCTAAATAACTTATAATGATGAAATATAATAAAAATCACGACTACAAATACATACAACAAACACCACGATTCTCACAACTGCTACACCACACACCAAATTTTGCCAAAAATATACACTAACCGAAGGTCACTCCTTTTACTTGACTGTTATAAAGGGTCCCATTGTTGCCATTACAAAAATAGCAATCCCATTATTGCAAACATTCAAAAGTCTCAACTGGAATTATTAACATAATATACCTCCTAGATGTTAAGTTCGATATTTCAAACTTTAAAACAATATTACACATATGGCATAACCAACTTCTTTTGTCCTTTCCGATCTTTTAATTACTATTTATTTGTTGTCGTTCCTGATACATCAGTTGCAACAAGTTTTTTAAGCACTAGGGTTGTTTTGAGTAGAAATCCTTTATGTGACTGACGTATGACAAATTTCCCTGAATATTTCTGGTGATTTGCCTGTCTTATAAGATTGCTATCACTTTCCATTCTGTCAATTTCATTAGTAATCAGTCTATTGTTTCTATATATAGTAACTATATATCTATATATAGTAACTATATATGATAAAAGACAGATTAAATTTGTTTACAGTTTTCTTATCGGTTGGAACTCGAATATTCATATTAATATATACAGAAATATATTTATCAACCACTTATATAGAAACAATAGACTAATTACTCATGAAATTGACAGAATGGAAAGTGATAGCAATCTTATAAGACAGGCAAATCAACAGAAATATCCAGGAAAATTTGTCATACGTCAGTCATATGGGATAGTTTTGGGAAATATCCTTTTACTGATAAGCGCATTGACCGACTAGAACTTCTCTAAAACTTTAAGAATTTATTTTTTTTTAATTTGGGTTTATGATGCAGTAAATTAATATTTCACATACTGAGTTCGTACCTGAATGTGATCGGATAAGAATTGAGCGTGCTAGACCCCATTTACTAATCTATTTTGTTCTACGATAACTCCGTTAAAACCTAACCGTTTTTGGATATGTGGTGCATATAAATGTTTTATAGGCTGAGTTTGTTGCTGGACGTGGTTGGACATAAATTAAACGTAGTGTGCTCCCTTTATCAATGTTCACTGTCTGGTGATAATTCCTCTCTAACTTATGTTTATTTTTTAATTTTGTTATATATTGTAAATTAATGGTTTTCCGATCAAGTACCTTATTGAACGTGATTGGATTAAAATTGCGCATGTTGAGCCGCCTTTACTGATGTGCATTGTCCACCGCTGAGCCAGTAGTCATAGCACTATTTCTAAAATAAATCTACAAATTCCAGTGCTCTGTATAGGAAAATTTCGAATTGGAAAATTATTTTTTTATAATTCCATGAAAAATATTTTTAATGGGATTGAAATATCCCTCGCTTCATTTTGAGTCATACAAATATTTAGTAAATAGTCTATTTCATTCATGACGTAACATAAAAAACAATTATTGAATCAGCTATATTGATTTAATAATTGGTTCACAGAAGCACCTCACACCAACATGATTCCATTACACTTCCACTATGTTAGGTTCCAACTAAGTTGGAATTACAACCAAATTAGGTTCAGATTGTGTGTGCATTCAAGGAATTAGCATATATAGATCTCGTTTAAAACTTAACATTTATTTCTCAAATTTTTTTTTCTCTCTCTGTTAAATGACATGAAATGATCGTAAATGAACAGCATGACAGGGTGCAGGTCTTATCATTAGGCTTAAGAGGCGGGAGTCGGCAGTGTTGTTCTGATCTCCGCAGTAGAATGTGGTGCCTCGGTTTCGCATTCAGCAGTGTCGCAAGTGCCGATTCTGAGGGAATGCAGAATTTCACGCACGCCAAGAACGTCCAGCCAAGTATTCTGCATCCTGGAAAACAAATTAGATGTGAATGGATTCAACAAGCGTTTTGAAAATTTAACAATTATTAAAACTGGGGAGAAACTGCCCAATTGAACAGGTGGTAAAATGGCGTAGATACGATAATCAGATATTGTGTGCGTGTTGTTGTTGAGACCCAGACCGTCCGACCTACCAGAAAGGTGTAAGGTAACTGTATGGACGGCCGGTATTGTGTGCGTGTGTGTTTGTTTGTATGTGTTTGTTTGTGTGTGCTTGTGTGTTTTTGTTTGTTTGCGTGTTTTTTTTTTTTGTGTGTGTGTGTGTGTGATTGTGTGTTTGCTTGCGTGTGTTTGTGTGTGTGCGATATCTCACGAACGGATGAAAAGTTTCGAAAACTTTTTAAGGAATATTACCATCAATGAATACTAGAGCCCAATTGATTTAACATGCGATCAAATTTTCGGAAAACCGCCCAATGTTTGAGTAAATTCTTGAAAAATTCAATAAAAAATCAAGGTCTTCAATAATATTAGATAAATAACCAATTCATACGTAATATTTAATTAGAAGACGAATGACAGCATTCTCAAGATATTAAATGTATTTCAAAAAATTATAGAAAAAAAATGATATAAAATTAAGAAATGTAGTAATTATCGTTTAATATGTTCATTTTCCATATGCAATGTTATGCAAAAAATCTATTAAGATCATTCTGGTTGATCTAGTTTGTTCCATTCACGACATAAGATAGTTATTGGAATAGTTCTATATTTTGGCTGCAAAGAATTCGCCAAGAGATATTCATTTCAGGGTGTATTAATTGTTCATTACATTTGAATGGAATTTTGTTTCCAAAAGCGCCCAATTTTAAGTGACGTGGTGTTAAATTAATACATTTTTTTTAAATATGTATTGAAGGCGTTTGAAAGTGTAGTAACCAAATTAATTAAAACATAATATGTTCGAAATAAATGTGTGGAGCATAATTATTTGTTCGTGTAACTTTATGTCTTTGCTTTTTTATTTCAGGAAAAAATAATCAGTGACGTTGAAAGCCAAATTGTCCAGTGGCGCCAGAATTTTATATTCATCTTTCTTCTGAAGAACGGCATTATCGAAAAGAAACTGAAATGTAAGTGTTTTCGTTTCAACTGTAGTTAACATGATAAATTTATAAGACAGTTTCGTAAAAATAATTTTGTAAAGAAATAATGGTATTTTTGCTTTTATATGCTATATAAACACCCAAAAATGAGTGCTAGTTTCTATTTATCTCCATTCCACTATTTGCATAAATATGTCTAGTCGTCAAAAAACATTAAAAGACGAAAATAAAAAAGCATGAGTGAATGAGCGAGTTTTACGTTATTGTATATGTGTTTATTAAACTAACACTTACATTTTATTTACCAATTTATGTAAATAACAAATCATACACAGTAGTTCAAAACAGAAGGAGGAAGCCATTTTAGCGCATATGTAGTTTGATTAGTACGGAAATTCTACATATTAGTTTGGGATTCACGTATTGTAGATAAATACAGTGTAGTTGCCATTGTAAAATGTAACAAAAAAAAATTGGTCTTGAAATTTTTTTTTATTATTTGAGAGGTTAAAATGAATTAAGAAAATGTTTTACATTTCTTTCTTTTTTTTTAGGAAATCCCAACAAGTCGCATACATGTGAATTATAGATAGCCATATGGTTCGCTTAGAGACAATGCTAATAACAATGCAAAGTGAATTATTTTCAGATGACTTGAATGAGAAATGGCAAGGATAGCTTTCCCCTAATGTTCAAGAGCAAAAAGATCAACAATTTTAAGTTATTATATTATGCAGTTGTTGTTGAGGCCCAGACCGCCCGACCTACCAGAAAGGTGTAAGGTGTTTGGACGGCCGGGAAGTGCCACCCAATTCAGACCGGAACCCAGTGGGGGAGGCATCCACAGGGACCATACCCTCCTTCCCTGTTGTTACTGCAGCAATAACCGTTTCAAAGGAGCTTTTGCGGAAGCAACTGAGTAAATTCCCTACATGCAAGGAAGGCTTCAGGAAAAGTGGTCTACATTGGTTCTTAGTTTCTTCTTTTTCGACCCAGACTGTCTGACTTACCAAAAAGGTATAAGGCATCTGTTTGGAAGGCCGGAAAGTGCCGCCCGATTTAGACCGGAACTCAGTCGAGGAGGCATCCACAGGGACCATACCCTCCTTCCCCTACCACCAACCTCTCGGAAGGACTTACGGACCCTTATGTTTAACGTGATCGTACTCCGCGTGAACACGGCGTCAGTTTTGGCAGTGGCGGGAATCTAACCAGGGCCTACAGAGTGCAATTCCCGCGCGCTAACCACAGGGCTATTATATTATGTAGTGAAAAAGTTCAACAATTTCATGTTTTGATACCACATTACAAATAGGAAAGTTTCTTGGCTCTGAGATAGATTTGATTGTGACTTGGGTAGACTTGGATGGGAGCCAATAATAATTTAAATTGCAATTGATTAATTAATTAGTTAAAATAATGCAATTAAATGTTACAAAAAGTAAAAATTCCGTTATAAACAAAATATATTAGTATACAAATTACTAATTCATTGTAAGCCGTATTTTTAACTCAGTTTTTACTTTATGTTTATGTAATGCAGCTGTTAGAGCTGTTTAATTTAAATAGCAATTAAATGTAACTGCAACATAAAGGTAATAACAATTACAAGGAATTGGTAATTTTCAATCATTAATTGTAATTGTTCTAATTATGTCATAATTTTCTTAATTCTCCATCTTCATTATACATTATTAAGTGATACAGCATGAAAAAAAAAATCCGTACACAATTGTTGCTATTTGCAATGCTCTCTGAAACTCAGGAGTGTCTGACATCAAGCTTTCCTTCGCAAGCCGGCAAAACATCCTCCTGGCGCATCTGGGTTTTTTCAAAACCTGAAAGCCGAAATTGCTGGCAGCCTGTAGTATCTGAGTCATTGAAGAATGCTCTTCGTGATTTCTCGAATCTATGCCATCTCGGCCCGTAGCCGTAGTCATTACCACGGGCATCATGGTTGGCATCATGGGTGGCATCATTGGCATCATAGAGTCACCCTTGTTGCCATTCAGCATTTTATTCATAACTGAAGGTAAAGCTGCCGCGAGGATGAGACTTGCTGGAATGATTCCGGCAACCAACACCGTGATCGGATCAACGGCTGAGAGTTTGAGCAAAATACCCGAAATGCCTTTTTTTTCTGGCATCATTGTCGGCATGGTGTCGGGCATCATCATTTCTTTCATCATCATCATTTCATTCATCATCTCTTCCGTCATTTTCATCATCTCCTCGGGTGGCATCGGACCTGTAAATAATAAATGAATACGGTACTCAAATTTTATTAAATTAATTCAAAAGTAATTAGAAAATGATTCCATATTGAATCGTCGGCTCAGGATGGTGAACATTGAAATGTTTAAAAATTGCCACGTTCACGCTAAACCTAATAATTACGGTAAGCAAAGGGTTGTCCGAAATGAAGAGAGAAAATGCTTTACAAATAATTGTTACATTAGTGATATCTGGTAAAATAGAATGTGTAAATCGTATTGTCCTTGCTTTCGTGGTAAAGCAGAAGTTTAGGATAGAAGTTATTGCGAATGGTAAAGAATAATCAAACTTTTCCAAAAAGGTGGAAATAAATCAAAACAGTACTTCAGTTGGGGATGCCAGTATGTGAAACCATTCGTGTCATGGGGGGGGGGGGAGTAAGAGAATGAGTCATAATATATCATCGAATGCGAATGAGAGTTTATAATTTCTATTCTAGAATTCCATTCCTTTAAAAAGTGTCCCATTTGAGGGAATAAGTCGAACGAAAAATTTACATACAGGGTGGTTCAAAACTATGGGGTAAAACTTTAAGGAGTGATAGAACACACTTAAACAAGCAGTTTCGGTAAAGTAGTATGGATTAACACGTACTGTTGCATGAAATAATGGAACACAAGATGAAGAAAGTAAAGAACAGAACACATATTAACAAATAACTTACAGAAACTACTCAAAACAAGAAATTACAAAACACATTGTAATGGATAACTTACAGAAACTGCTCAAAACAGCGACCGCCAACATGAATGCAGGCCTCACACCTGCGACTTAGTGATCGTTGTACATCGGCGAAAACACCAGTTATTTCTCGTACAGCGGCAGCAGTAATAGAAATTCTGGCAACAAGGTTTTCAACGGAATCGACGGGACAATCGTAGATGAGGCTTTCATATGGACCCATAAGAAAAAGTTTGGACATGAGAGATCGGGCGATCGTATCGGCCAAGTAATGGGGCCACCCTGACCAATCCATCATCCTGGGCATGTTGCATCCAAGGCGTTTCGCACAACTAAGTTGAAATGGGGTGGGGCTCCACCGTATTGGAACCACATAGGATTTGGGCATTCCTCTCATTCCCGTCCGCAGCTTCGTACATGAAATGCATGCCGCCTTTCTCCTGATTTATGAAACAATCCATTCCTTCTGAATTTCGCGGTAGAACTGAAGATGAGTGCGACAACAGGCGCTTAATGCGTTCGCTGGACAGCGCCCTCTAGCACTTAACCACGTGCGTTACGACCATGCATTGTATGACGAAAAGTGATTGTTTAGATGTGTTCTATCACGCCTCAAAGTTTTGCCCCGTTGTTTTGAATCACCCTGTATAAGCATCAATCTCACAGATGTAATAATAATATTTATTATATCTTTCAGCAACGTTCATCGCTCTAGGTTCTCATGTGGCTCTGTGGCCCTTCGCGGCTCAGTGTGTCAAATATATCATAGAAAAAAATTGATGTAGTTAACTTTATGTTCTTTTATTATCAAATAGGATTGGTCTGATCAATTAGCGGTTATATGTTTATAATTTATTTTGACCATTATTTTAATAAACAACTGCTAAGTTTTGCACAAGTGCAGATACATTTAATTTCTTATGACTTCATGTATATAATCACAAATTTTGCTAATACATGTTCAATGTTATACTTTTTATTAAATTTTCACTGTTAACAAATAAATATACGCATAGAATGTAGAGTTGTAACCAGCATTTAAAAAAATAATTTCTATACATATTTGGATCACGTTTAACCATGCTTAAGTGTGGTAGTTGTTGAGATTCTTTAATGCAACTTGAACAGAAACATACTTTTCCAAGGTGCTGCTTTCTTGAAGTAATGAAAGTGTTTGTGTATAGTTATTGGAATTTTTTCTGCCTTTGTTGTAGGTGCAGGAGTTGTAGTTGTGGTTGTTGTCATGGGAGCTTCAGTTGTTGGCATACTGTCGTCGGCGTCATCAGGCCAAAACTGTGGAATAATATAGTAAAAAAAAATTATCTTTCAACATTGCACTGAAAGTAAATATTAAAGTATAAAGTAAATTAATTAAATAACAGAGAGATATCATCATCTGTATTAATATTATTCCAAACACGTTTTCAACTCTTGTTTTCCATTTTGCTTTAATTTATACTTTTCAACTCATGTTTCTAATGTTTGTTTTTCAATTTATGCTTTCCAACTTATGTTTCTAAATTATAGTTAAAACTTATTATTTCCAAATTATATTTCTAATGCTTGTTTTCCAATTTATGCTTTCCAACTTATGTTTCTAAATTATCGTTCCAACTTATTCTTTCCAACTTATGTTTCCAACTTATTCTTTCTAACATATTCTTTCCAACTTATGTTTCTAATGTTTGTTTTCCAATTTATGCTTTCCAACTTATGTTTCTAAATTATCGTTCCAACTTTTTCTTTCCAACTTATATTTCTAACTTAGATTTACCAACTTAGATTTGCCAACATATATTTCCAATACATGCTGATATGTGAGGAATAAGTTGTTGAAGGCATCTGGAGAAGAAACCTGCTAGCATTGTAAACTTAATATTAACAAATTTCATTTTATTTGTATTGTAATAAAAAATATATTAACTTCATTATATTTTACGACTTTTTCACTGGGTTATAAAATCGCAACATAAATATTCCAAAAGTTATCAAATTAGTTTTGTATTCACTAATTTGTCTCCAATAAAGATGATTCAGTAACATTCAGTTCTGTTTGAGCTCGGGATTCAATTAGTACATTTTTTCAACTGCCAAAATTGCCGAAATAAATAAAATTGAACTTTTCACGGGTAATTATTGAAATTTTCAGCAGGAAAATCTGTGCAATAGGTTTCAAATAGATAAATTTACAACAGCAAATACATGTAACATTTATAAACAAGATAATAACGAATTGATTGAGAAATTTATCTATAACCTTATCTTCCTCGCTTAATCTGTTTCAAGAAAAAAAAACATAAATCTTAAATATTTAAATGTTATTAATATGAATAAAAAGGAAGAAAATCTCATTTTGTTTTCCGAATTACGTAAAATAGGGAATACGATTAAATTTAAATATATAAACATTATGTTCTTCCAGGTTTGAAATGACTTTAAAAAGGCCATAACGGGTTCTGTGAAACCGTATTTTCATACTATGCAAAAAAAATCCGGATACATGTGTATTTACAGTCTGGATATTTGTCTATCACGTTTAACGACAAATTTGATGACCTTCAGGATGAATTAAGCCGAACATCGCTAACTCGCGAAAAAACTTTGAACGAATCAAAATGCCAACAAATTGGCGACAATGCAATATTTCAGATAATTACATTTAATTTATTTGATAATTCCCATCGCTTTGTAGGAATTATTGACTTAATATTTTTTTTATTCAAAATATAGAGCTTTACTATTCATGAGACAGGTACGTTTTGTTATGAGATCGTATAGATCCTGCATTTTATTAGGAGGGGGGGGAGAGTTTGGTCAGTCGTAAAGTAAATGAGTTCTGTTAGAGATCGTTTTCTGTTCGAGGGTCTTATACTAGAAGGTGGATTGAAGAAGGGAATGTAAATCGTCGCAGTGGTATAAGTCCATCCAGAGGTACGTCAGCACGCGTTTATCGACACATTTGAAGGCATGCGGTTCGACTGTCGACATTCTGCAGATTTGGCAGCATAGTTTATTGGATGTTCCAATATCAGCGAGAATAGTTTTTCGACAATTGGCCGAAAGCGGCTTGCATTAAAATCTAAAATCGTCCTTTACGAAGACGACCATTAACGACAAGACACCGACGTGAAAGATTGCAATGGTGTCGGGTTCGAGCCTCTTGGACGACTGAATGGCACAGGGTAGTGTTCAGTGACGAGTCTCGGTTCTGTTTGTCGAATAACAGTCGTTGCGTGAGAATCTGGAGACAACGTGGAGACATATCCAATCCTGTTGCGACTGTTAAACGCCATACTGCTCGATAACATAATGGTTTGGTACGCCATCGTCTTCGATAGCCTCTGGTTCATATCATAGGCACAATTCCGGCACGACGATATGTGAATGAGGTGCTGCGGGCGGTTGCATAGCCCTAATTTCAGTATTGCGAAATGCTGTTTTCCAGCAATATAATGCGTGACCGCATACGGAACCATTAGCAGATAAGCTTTAAAAGTTATCCATGTGCTTCTTTGGCTTCCACTATTTCCAGATCTTCCACCCATCAAGTATGTATGGGGCGTAATTTGACGTCGTTTGACTGCCCTGCCTCCTCCTCAAAGAGAGGACGACCTGTGAGGGTTGGTTGAAGGCATATGGTCACCCATCCCTCAGGAAATTATCGGCATGCTAATTGCATCTGTTCCTTGAAGGGTTGCTGCTTGTGTCGCCGCAAGAGGTGGTCCTACTGCTTACTGATCAGACCACCCTGTCAATGCATTATTGCATTGCATTATTGTATTGCATTATCCTTCTGGAATTAGCATTACTTATTTATATATGCCATCTCTGTGTTTCCTTTATTATCACACTCTATTCGCTCTTTTATGGTGTTGCATTTTCTATGTCGGGTAGTGTATAAAGACAAAAAAAAAAATTTAAAGGTGAAATAATAAAAGATTCAAAATAGAAAATAAATAAAATCACATACACACACATATATATATATATACTAAAAGAATAGGAACAGTGTATATATTAACTCTAAGTAATATTGATCAAATAATATTAAAAGCATAAGCAACTCATAAACTATCAGTTTGGAAAATCAACGCTTGTAAAGGCTGTATAACACTTAACATCTTTCCCATGTGGTCTGCCATTTATGGGTTTATCCAAATTGTACATGCTGCATCTTCATGAGGAAGCCTCAAGAAGCACATGCGAAGTTGCAATGCTGCCTGATGATCTGGATATATTATTTCTCATTTAATCACGTCATCTATCATTTATCAGTCAAGAAAAGTCGTCCCTGAATTCAAAATTTTGACAGATTGGACACTTTTAGTACCTCGCTATCGTCTGCTTCCCAGTAGCCCCAAGAAACCTTCGAGTCTGTCGGCGATATGGCACTTTTCAAATAGTCCGGCAAATTCCAGTTGTTTTTCCTTTTCTCTATTTGATCTAGAATGAAAACAAAAGATAATTAGTTAAATATTACGACTATATATATATATATATATATATAATAAACGAAAGAAAAATAATAATGGAAGCAGTCAAACAGCAATATCCATTACAATTTCTGAGGCATTATTATAATACGTTTTACGGCAATGAGCACAATGTATTTTATGCTGATTTCGGAAATTTAACAAAACGAAAATGGCAACAATGAAAGGTAACTGTGTAGAGACAGGATTTTGTTATGGGATTTCTTGCTATTGTGTTAAAGGTGTATCTCTAAAGTGTTACTTTATTGATGTTGGTCGACGATCATAAGGGAGGGTCGCTATCATGTTTTGTATTTATTGGGTAAAGATCTCTTTAAGGCTTATTCTTTTTGGTAATTTTTCCTTTTTACTTTCACTCTACTTTTCACTTGATCTTGTTGTGGTGGCAGATGGGAGTATGCTTCAGGAAGGTATTGGTGTCCGGGAGTGTTTCGTAGGTGTGAAAGCATGCTGTAACCTGGAACAAGGGGTCACAATCCCCCTTGGCCATTTTGTACTTTACCTGTTTGCAACCCCTCTTTTTTCAAACTTCGATTATCTTATGTATTTACTATTTGACTTATTTTTGAAGGTGCAGCTTAGCGCCTTGCATGATAAATGGACAGTTGGTTTGCATGCATTTGGTCAAACATCTGATAGGTAACTTGCCTATAATTAAACCTACAATTAACTTTACAAACTTGAAACAGGCAACAAATAAACTAAAATCACAATTTGTCATCACAAATGTGGATAAGTTGCCAACAATTACGCCATCATTTTCAAAAAATATTCTGTATAAATTTTAAACGACTTCTTAAATCAGAATAGTATATTTAAAAGCATTGATTCCTCAGTAACAAATATCTAAGAGAATTATTGCATTTCATAAATTATTAAAATTACCTTGCAACAACCTAAGATTCCCTTATATTGTTATGATCTCAAAATTTCATAAAACCTTTATTTCTTTTAGATCTGTAACTATTGGACATAAATCATAGGCAAACGTTGCTCTACTGGCCATTCTTAATAAAATCACTTCTAATATAATTGATAATTCATCTTCTCATATTATTAATAACAGTTACCATTTAATTCAAAAGTTAGACAGTATTAATATAATGGGATTTCAAACATATGATTTTAAGGACCTATTTAACAATATTGACATAAAAGATCTATATAAAGCAATATGGGATTTAATTAAATATTTCTATAATAGACAACATTTGGATATTCATCAATCTTACGTGCGCCACCTTCTCAAGTGTGTTCATTTTAATAATTGCCTGATGCAAGGCAATAATATTTATATGCAAATTGAGAGTGTTCATCATGGTGGATCTGCTAGTTCAGCTCTAGAAAATCTATATCTTTACTTCTACGAGTCAAATTTTATAAACTCTGCATATATTTTCTACCGATATATTGGTGATGTCATTCTTATTAAGACAGCTTCCCCATCAACTGTTATAAATTTCGATTTTTATGCCCCAAATTTATCACTTATACCAAATGAAAGCAACATCTTATCAAGTGTTAACTTTTTAGATTTAACTTTCTCTTGATAATAATTTTTCATTTTTGTCAAATATTTTTGGCAAAAGGAAAAGCTTTCCATTTAAAATTCTCATGATTATCAATTTTAACTCCTGTATGAGTAAACAGGTAAAAAAAAATATTTTAATTAATCAATGTCATAGGATTTTTAGGTTATGTGAAAATACATAATTTAACAGGCATCTAACTGATTTATTACAATATTGTAAGGCCGAATCCAATCCAGATAATTTTGTTAATTATCACTATAGAAATTTTAAATTCAATTTATAAATCTCTCAATTATCATTTTAATCACCCGTTTAATTACTATTATAACCATTTATGCATATATTTCTTACATTAATATTTAAAAATAGTCTTGGAGTTTTTGATTAATCATTGTGATAAATTTTAGATACATCTTTTTTAACAATAATTATTTATTGATTAATTTAATAATTAATTTCTTCATTTTTTAATTCTTGGAATTGTATTTATTTGTATATCAATTGTCAATTGAGTAACAGTTTTCTTCATGAGAATTTCTAAAAATTCTCATCAGATGGCGTGATCTAGAATTCTATCGCGATATTTTTCTTGTGTTAGTTCACTGCTATATTCGGCCTCAAGAATGGAGGTAATCATATGTATGAATTTTGATTTCTAATTACATCCTTATTAATTAATATGTAAAATATTGTAATTTTAATTTTTGTACTATCATCCTCTCCTTTCCATTTGTCTCTTATTATTTCCATTATTATTTCTATTTTATAATATGTCGGATATTTTTATGATGTTTAAACCACGGGGTCGCATCATAATATGAAACACATTTAGAACCTCTGTCGATGTAAGAATCTTTGATAAGTAGTATCTACAGAGGTTCTATCCAATTTTATCCATTCAATTTACATCATTAAATTTTTATCATTTTAATATTTTGGGCCTCCAGCATTCCCCATTCCTTTGACGCACGTGAATCACTCTTATAAACTGTTAATTTAATTCCCATGTTTAATTAATTATATCACATTTTAGTTTAAAATTAAGATCAATTTTAATTCTCTGGTATCATTGTTTTTCTTTTGTTAGATATTATATTTCAAAAAACCTTTTTGTTTGACGAATATCATTTAACCTCCTTAATGTTACTGAATTAGGGTATGCCATTTTTCATGTTCTAAATATTAGCTTTATTATCTATATTTCTATTATATATATATATATATATATATATATATATTTATTTTTTTAATTGACGTAACTTCCCATACTGGGTTCCTAAGGAAAGGCCTTTAGTACTTCAATAACTTTGTAAGGAGAGGTATGTGATTGAATTCGTTAGATCTATCTATGGCAAAGTGTCCATGGTCGAAATACTAAAAATGATTGCAAGGTCTCTAGTGAAGAATTTGAAATTGTATCATAACGAACACATGAGTAGAAGAAAATAGTCAATCACAAAGTTGTAGAGCCTTGTTTAATAAGTAGGAATCGATCCTATATATATATATATATATATATATATATATATATATATATATATATATATATACAGTAGGTGCCGCTTAATGTGATCGCTTTGGGACGGATGCTATTTGATAACAATAACCGATTGATAACAATAAACAAAAAGTATCAGAAACATAAAATTTTGATTTTAAAAGTTAATATTTACTGTATTTTTGCAGCTACTACAAATTTAAAAGACAACGATTCACTCAAACACTATTTTAAACAAATCGTTAAAATAAGTCAATTAAAAAAAGTCTTCCAAAGTTGTCTACCTTGTATTTTGTCTTTACTTATAAAACTTTCATACCTGTACTGTTCGCGAGAGTCCCCAGCAGTGCCTCTGTGTTGCACCTCGAGTCCCAAAACACGGAGAGCCTCTCTCATTTCAGTAGCAGTTGGAGAATTCTCAACAAGGTTTTCAGCTTCGTCCTCATCTTCATCCAATGCTTTTTCATCGTTTTCTTCTATAGAACAAGATACAGCTCGGAATACATCTTCATCAGTCATTGTTGTAGCCACTTGGGCGTTCACTTCTATAGACATCCATTCTGTAAAGTCATTTTCAGTCATGTCGGATGGTACGAGTACTGTTTCATCGAATTCCGGTACATCCATACCTTCGTCCGCTTTAACGAACCCACTGTGCGAGAAGCAGTTCTTAATTGTATTCTCGGACACTCGATGCCACGACATTGTCGAAAGATGGAGGGCCTGAAGGACATTCGTCTTCTTTACTAAAGCGCTTGCGCTCAGTTGTTTCGTACCTTCCATATTTTCCAAAACCCTAGTGCGCATATCTCCACGGTAATACGCTTTCATTGCACGAATTATTCCTTCGTCACATGGTTGGATAAGTGATGTAGTGTTGGCAGATAGGAGAATGATTTTGATATGCTTTAATGTGACATTTGCATCGTGGGCTCTGCAGTTATCGATGAGTACGGCGATATTGTGATCTAATTCTTTGTCCCACTTTAGAAGCCATTCGCTGAATAGAGCAACTGTCATCCACGCTGTTTTATTGGCAGCATAATCAACAAGCAATTTCTTAACATCCTTAAAGCATCTCGGTTTTTTGGTTTTTCCGATAACAAAGATTTTCTTCTTCTTTCCAGTCATGCTCGCACAACAGAGCACAGCTATACGTTCTTTTGAAACTTTGCATCCCTTAGAGCTCTCGTTTTTGAACAGGTACGTATGTTCTGGCAAGACACGAAAATAAAGTCCGGTTTCGTCAGCATTGTAGATGTTTTCGGGTGAATAATCAGCGATTATTTTCGGCCATTCTTTGGAAATCCATGCCTTTGTAGCTGGAAAAGCGGCATCCTTTTCTTCCCCATGGGTACGTTTGAACACAATGTTCTCCCTTTTTCTCCAGTGATTAAACCACCCGTCCGTTGCGACGAAATTTTTTTTGCACATTTTAGAAGCAAGATCTTCAGCTTTCTGCCGCATTAAAGGACCGTTTATACGTGCATCCTTTTCCCTAACATTGGCAAACCACAATGTCAAAGCCGATTCAACTTCTTCATATTTCCCAGTACGTATTCGCTTACAGTTCAAATTTGCGTTCAACTTACGCTTTATTTTCAATCTCGTCGCGATTCCTTAACATTTTACAGAGTAATGGCTGAGAGATTTTTAGTGCAACAGCAGCATTTCTTAGACTCATCTTGGGTAAATTATCAAAACGTTTCAAAATGTCAATTTTGTCCTTAACAGTTTAATCATTGCATTTTTTTCCATTGCTAAAATGCTTGACCGTCTGCAATAAAGTTTGAAATACAGCTTGACAGAGAGAAAAAATTCTACAGCTTACAACAGTCCAAGCACTTTGCTTACCGATGAGAAAAGAACTCAACGCTTTTCCTAAGCCCCCACCATTCTCAAAGGGAGGAAAAGGGGAGAGAAATCACCACCTGCAGAGCGGCGCCAAGCACCGGGTGCCGCGCCTGAGGGACGGCCTTGCAGCAAATTTCTGCACGTGCCAACAAAAGGGACCCTCTTTGGCGTTTTGGGGATTCTCCCTTTGCTTTTACGTATATGTAGTTTGGATTTTTTGTTGAGAGAATGAAAAAAAATCGCCAATGGTACACGAACGACGAAAGTGAAGTGATAAAGTGATAACAATAAACGAAGGAGCTGATTACAAAAACCGATTTTTTTAACATGTGTTAATATACAAGCGTTCGGGACTTCGCGATTCTGATAACATTAAACGAATGATAACATTATCCGCGATCACATTAAGCGGCACCTACTGTATATATATATATATATATATATATATATATATATATATATATATATATATATATATATATATATATATATATATATATATATATAATTGTTAGAACAGACATTTAATAGGATTATAGACGAATGGCTGTTCATTTAGAAATGATACAGTAAACAACACTTAACATGAATAACAATCAAGAGAAGAGCTTATTGTCAAAATGTTCTCCATTATTGACGACTTTTAATACTTGCTCTATTCGTATACAACAAACGTAGCGTGATGTTCTCTATCTAACGCTATATACACAATCTCTCTCTCACTCTCTCTCTCTCTCTCTCTCTCTCTCCCCCTCTTTCTTTCTCTCTCTCCCTCTTTGCGAGCAGTAATGACGAAAGTGGGCTGTATGTTATTCAAATTTCAAGTTTGCTCCCTTAACTAGTGTGGAGAAAGAAGTAATTACAACTCTTAATATCTCTTCTGATACTGTGTTCCTTTCTCTATCTAACGCAATATATATCCTCCCTATCTCCCTTTTAATTTATGATCAGTAATGGTGAGAGTGGGTTGCACTTTTTTGTGACAATTCTCAAGTTGGCCCCCTTATATGATGCAGAAAAATACATAGTTCTGTGTAAATACATTTTTGATCCAAATAGCTATATGTTCGTCGTGCTTCGTTCCAAATTATTTTAAATGTTTAAGTGTTTGTAACGTTAAAATATTTAATTGCTTGTTAAAGTTTTGTTTAATAAATTTAAATTGCAACCCTAGTTTATTTATTAAAGTATTACCAACAAATTGCCCTGGCTTTATCTTCTTTCCCGGTTTTATGATGATTTGTTGTTGACCGGAAAAGTCATTGTTCCGGGGAGCACGGTAACTAGTGACTTGACTTGATCGAGATTTGGGGTAAGTGACTGTTGCTTCGTGCACCAAATCCTCAGAAAAAGTTCTCTTCAGTTCAAAAGACCCCTCCACCTCCTCAAAGGTGATTGGCTTCCTTGCTCTGATCACTTCATCTGGAGTATCAACTGATGAAGATGTCTTCTGCCATGAGGTACGCACAATCGCCAGAAACAAGACGGATGTCAACGAATAGATGTACATTGCGATGCTGAATCTGTAAAGAAAAAGTCGTAATAAAAAGTTAAAATATTTTTCCCTGTATGAATTAAATATACCTATGTTGGTTAAGAAATTGTGCAATAAAATTAAAAGAAACTTTGTTTAACGAGACATCTAAGACAAATTTAATAGTGTCAACTAGTTTCGAAGGCAAACAAAAAACTTTTTTCACCAGAACAAACAAGAAGCGTAACTTTCGTCAAAGAAAAACTGGTAACTGTCGTTAGAACAGAAAATGTGATTGAAGCAGAAAAAGGACGCTTCTAATGTCTAAAGGAGAATAAAGAGGTAAAAACTATGGAGCAAGGAACGAGCAATAGGACACTATAAATAAACTGTAAAATGCCAATGAGGAAAGTGAATATTCAACAAAATGCTTTAAAACGCTTGTTCAGTGAGTAAAACTACGAACATAAGAGTTCTATTAAATTAAAAAGGCAACTAACTGGTTTCGAAATTACAAAAGTCGTTCAAAACCAGCTGTAAAAACTAGTTAGTTTTGGGGCTATAATATCTACTTCGTCAACAAATACCCCAGGAAATAATAAAGTTCTGGAAACAGGTAGAAAAATACCGAAGTAAAAGAAGACGAAGGTAATATATATCGAAAATCTGAACTAAAGATATCCAAATAGAAGAGATGAAATGACAATTGTCGTTAAAAAGGAAGGTTGACTGAGATACAATAGAGAAATTTTCAAGAAAGCCCCATTTAAAAATGAAATTAAGAGTAAAAAGGATCTTATAGTTTTCTAAAAATTAAAAATATGATCAGAGTTCCAAGAATGTTCAGTAAATGAAGACTTCGAAATTTCTTGTTTAGTAACATAGCTTATACGAAATCCTTAATACGAAATTTAGGAGCTCCTTTTTGTGTGTTTAATGAAATTATATTATGATATAAAACTGTGCTGTATCATGGTATTCAATATTTTATGATCATGCCTTTTGACAAGTATGACAATTATGATTTCATACTGATTATTTATCTTATGATTTATCTTATACTTGACAACATTTTCTGCATATTATGCAAATCATCAAGCCTGCAAGATAAGCAACTATTTAAGGAATGGCAATTTGTCAACGTATTTCTCTGTCCATAACGCTTGGCGAGATTTTGGCGACGAATTTGGTGGAATGTCGCCAACTTGGTGACTTTTTTAAATGTTTCCAAATCAAAGAAAATCTCTCCAAATGGATAAAAATGACGCTAAATCAATAAAAATAACGACTATTTGACGAAAATTCAATATCTTGGCAAAATATAAGTATCTACTATAAGAATAACCTATTTTGTTTTTACTGTAAAAGTAGTAAATACATTGCATTATATAAGGAAAGTCATGTGCTGCCCACATCAGATTTTATGTATATAAGGAAAGTAAAAAAAGCAGGTGACGCTGTCGCAGCCGCTGTTTAACAAATCTTTCGTTTCTCGGGGTTCTTTGTTTCGTACCGCAAAATCTGTTGCATATTAAAACATGAAATTTGGTATACCTGTAGAAAAAACTTTGAGGAATACGCTGAAATAAACTGTTTTTTGATATATATTGTAGTTTAAGAAATATTTAATATCAAATTTGAAGACAAAATATTTGAGCTGCGAGTTCGCGTCCTGGATACACTAACAATAGCAAGAAGACGAATTTTTGCAGGAAGGTACCAACGTGGGTGGAATTTTGCAGGATATAGCCCCTTTTTTTATTTTCGATGTAATGTTTGAGCTGTTTTACTTTTTATTCACTTCTGAAGTGAACTTTTTTTTTCGTATTGGCACGTTTAGCGATTTCTCTGTGTGGTACCGTAAAAACTATAGCATACAAAAATATGAAATTTGGTAGATTTATAGAGAAATAATAGGGTAATACGATGAAATAAACCGTTTATTGATTTAAACTTAAACTTTAGTTTGACATGAAATAGCTCGAGAATCGGGCTCATGATCAAGGAATCCAGTTTTTGGATTCCCTGGGCTAAGAAAAAATCCCTGCTTTTCCCTCCTGCGGAAAATAGGCAGGGATAGAAAAGACATTTTCGATAGTAGAATTTTTAGGAAAGATAGATATGAAGCGAGCGCAACGAGTAGGAGACGAAGCCTCCCGAAGCGAGTTGAGCGAGCGGAGAGAGTAGGGGGCAAAGCCCCCTAGTTATAGTAATCAAAATAGAAATAATTTGTAACATAGATTATTGAAACCTATTATTTTTACTAGTTGATTAATTGGGTCAAATTTTTGATGTGTTACACGTCTCTTAAGGGTCCTTCCCGGTCGTCCAAATAGATACTCTAAGTCCTCTGGACGAGTCGGACGGCCTGGGGCTTTCACGTCTCTTAAGGGGGCACATACATAAAGGTCGAAAAAACAATAGATTTTTTCTCCTTTTGCATTGTTTAAAAATACGATGTCATACAAATATTTTGTACAGATTTCATAGAGAAATAGCTAAGATATAGATATAGATATAGCCAAATATGTAGCGATTGCATTGACATTAGAACTTGATACTTCATTCTCAAACTATTAAATGCATTTTTCTCGAAATAAATTTTTGAAAATTTGTTGTCTCGATAGCTCGGCTAATTTTCGATAGATTTATTCGAAATTTCGCTGATTATTCCAGACAGTAACACGCAATTATAGCTACGCAGTCGAAATTCTATTGAGAATTTCATTTCAATTTTAGTATTTCAAAAATATAAATTATTTATCGAACGATATTTGATTTTCGTTTTTATGGCCGCAATTGTTTTCATACATTGAAAATCAAAAAAAAAATAAGAAAAAAATATGCTAACTACTTGTAATCCTAAACATAAAGAGAAATAATTTCTTTATGAGACTTTCAGACTTAAGAGACATGATTTCTTTTGATTTTTACTTTCCGTATAATACGCGGTAATGTATAAGTAAAACATCGGGATCGTGTCGAAAATCGCAACTCGAGTTTTTGAAGGATCGATATTTTGAACATACTAGAATGCGATAAAACAACTTTTAACATGACGTCTGTGTGTATGTCTGTTTGTCTGTGTGTATGTGTGTGTCTGTGCAATGTATGTATCCATTTTAGCTTAAATGAACTAATTAACCAAATTTCGCAAAATTTTCTAGATAAGTCGCTTGGTCATCCTGTTGCTGATTAGAATTTGGTACGATTTGGGGGAAGAAAATAACTTGTCTGTTTTTAAAATTGGCCGGACAATCATTAAAATATCCGGCCACACATTAAGCTACCGTAAGCCTTAGGGTTGGTCGCGTGGTCTGGGCCTTCCAATCATTAAAATGTGAAATAAAAGACCACATATGCTCAAATGTAACAATTAAATGACTTATTTATTTATCCGTTACGTTTAACAACAAAAAGAATATAACTAAGCGTTTTTGAGATATTTCAGCTTTTCGCATTTTTGTAGCGTCGCCTTTGAAATGCGTTCAATTGCTAAATAAAAACGAAAAATTAAGTAAAACTGCAAAGTCAGTGTAATTTTAAATAATTATTTGTGTCTCTTTTGTGCAGTTAATCTCAATTTAATGAATTATGAAAGAAGGAAATAGAAAACGAACTCGAGTGGAGAAAGTCATGTGCCGTCCATATCATTTCAGTATAAACCCGTAGAATATAGATTAACAATCTTGAAGAATATACGTTTGACAATTCATTGTTTTTTCACTGTGATTTGCAGAATTTGACTTTTTATTTAGAAAAAAAATCTATAATTTACATTTCATTGTATTCAATTTTGATTGCAAAGAAATAATCGAATTTTCCGCAATCAGAGCTCAAAATTTTTTTTATTTTGTATATAATAAGTGTACGTGTTCCCTAAAAGAAAAATACACAACAAACGTATTTATGGAATATATCAGTATTCAGTACAAATTAGTTCCGAAATGAATACACAATCATGATTTATTTCATGTATGTATTTATATAATTATAAATTCTACAGTATGCACTGCAATAGAAAGTAGCAAATAGCACTAACTCAAATGTACTCTTGGAATTTAACGTACGTTTTTTTGTTTTTTATTTAAAGCTGTCGTTTAGTTTGCATTTTTTTAGAACACTATTTTTCACAATGTCTGCTGCTTTATCACTATGCGACGAGCATAAGAATAAATGTTTTTTCTTTTGTCCTCGTGAAGATAATTATAAATAATAGTTGCTTTGCATTCTTGTTTTGGGTCTTTGTTTGAAATGTATATTCCTGTAATTCATAATTGCTTACACTTCGTTAAAACCCTCCAATATTGAACTATAACATTTATGCGAAAGCCCTGAGAAAAAAAAAAGGTGTTTTCGACGATATAAATCTAAGTTTGTTTTGTAGTAGGTTAGCTTGTTTAAACATATGTTGAGTTTATTAAATAAAAAAATAAACAAACAAGATATCACGGTAAAAAGCATATAATGCTCTAAAATATTGGAAGCTAGAAACATTTTCTTTACTGAAATGAAGTTTATAATGCGAAGTATGTTGACATATTTGCTATCGTTAATTAAAGATTTGGGCAAAGAAGATATTTTTTCAACAAATTTTAAATAGATTATTTTGCCACGTGTTATTAAATCGAATAAAACAGACTGAAATAACAAAATATATTTAAATTATAAGAAGATTTAAGAAAATGCAAACACATTTTCAATTTCCTCCTTTGATAGAGAAATTTATTAAACAGATTAAATCATTAAATATTTAATGAAAGGAGCGTTGGAGATAATATAGCCGTGACACCTTGCTGTAGTTTTACTCTACTATAATCTAAATACGATTTTCCCTAACGAAGGTATGCGACGGTCTTATTAGGGGAACTCGTAAAAATTGCAAAACATTCTGAAAAAAAAAATGACATATTGTTACTCAATATAAGAAGAGGCCTTATTTTCGTCTGTTACACTTGGCTATAAATTAAACTGCAATCTCATGATCTTGGCGTCAAATTTAGCGCAATGTTGCGAAGTTGGCGATAATTAAATATCTCTGAACATTAAATGAAATGACTTTCATAATCCTTGTCGCTTATTTTTCAATGGCCAGGCACTTGATTGTCAACCATTTTGCCGTCATATGACGTTGCCCTGATGCACCAGAGGGAGCGGAACACACTATGCCCTTAATCATTACATCCACGAAATCCTATCTCTGTCGGTAGTAGCGTCTTAATAAGCACCACAACTTCCATGCCCGTAGGTGGGACTCGGACCCACTACCGAGCAGCCGAGAGAGCCAGAGAAAACGCTTGCCTTAGACCTCTGAACCATCGGGCCAGCTCCCTCTCACTTTGTTCGAAGTATTAAATTAATATACTTGATTTAAAATACAGTAGTTAATTTTATTCCGGGAGATGTGCTTTGCTATCGTGTGCCTGGAGATTTTAGGAGCGCAAGCGTTGATAGCGAGTGGATGAGAGAGAATTATTTGTATAACTTTATGCATTTCGTCATGTGACATGTTTAAGATCTTGTACGTATCAAAGATTTTTTTTTACACTGAAAGTGTTGACTGAAATCTTGATTAGCTCGTAACTGGTATGGTATGGGTTCCAGAAACTCAAACTTTTATTTTCAATGGGATTTCTTTTTTAGAAAAGTCATTTCAAAGCCTCAAGAAGCCCCTTGGTGACTAAGAAGGACGAATCTTTGCACAGTTATAGTACCAACTATCGATCAGAACCTTATTTCGCCGATTATTTAAAGGCTAACCCCTGATGAGGGGGGTGGGATGAAGAAAATGTTTTTTTTTTTTAGAAAGTCATTTCAAACCCTGAAGAAGCCCCTTGGTGATTAAGAAGGACGAATCTTTGCACAGTTATAGTACCAACCATCGGTCAGAACTTAACTTCGCGGATTATTTAAAGACTAACCCCTGATGAGGAGGGTTGGATGAGGAAAAAGTTTTTTTTAGAAAAGTCTTTCCAGACTCTACAGAAGCTCTCAACACCTAGCGCAGTTGCATTTCTGTTCACCTACCCACCCATCTCTGGAATGAAGATGCGTTTTTGAAGTCTTTTCAGACTCTCCAGAATCCCTCTGGTGAACTACAAGGCTGAATCATTTGCAAACTTATGGAATCGACATCTGAATAGAACTTAACAGAGCCGGATTTTCGATTTTTCTCTTGGATAGGAAAAAATGAGAGGAGGAGTTAAGTACCTCCAAAAACGCCCACCGGAGACATAATGGGCTAAAATTCGACCACGGTACAGAATCCAATTATTGTCCAGTTTGCAATTGAGTTTGCAATTGAAAGAACTATTTCCGACGCTAAGCACCATACATTGTTGGATAAAACAAAACTTGCAGCTTCGTTTCTTTAAGAGTGTTAGTATCCATGTCTTTGACAAGCGGAAATACTAATCATTTAATAGTATAGATAATAACCTCAAGCATAATCAGCTGTCTACAAAAAAAATCTGCGTAACAGAGTGACCAGCTTAGCTACCGGATCTGAATTTAATTGACAACCTCTGAATATACTTGAGAGACATGTTTGTAAAAAGAAATATTCAAATTCAGACGAGCTGTTTAACTAATGGAGGATGGAAAAAAATGGACAATTACAACAAGTGGTTAATCGAAACAATACAACGCCATTGCGCAGCTGTGAATGCTGCAAAGTAAATGTTAACAAAATTGTAATTATATTTTAATGTTATTTATTGTTATTGTTCTATGTTATTGTTTTGTTTTATTTCTAGGCAATAGGGCCGAAAACACTTTCAATTGTATATATATATATTTTTTTTTTCGATAAAAATATTTTAAATAGCATATACTATACTATTAAATATATATTTAAATCTTTTAGACATCAAAGTTTTGGTCGGAAGCTTATAAATGCCACTGCATCTTAAGAAGGATTTAAATCGATTGGAAACAAGTCATGTTTAAAAATTGAGTAACTCTAGTTATTTCGGAATAATATTTATTTGAAAAATCAATTCAATTCCCACAGATAGATATTTAATTCTTGTTAATTTGGCGGTATTTCCTCCAGATAGTTAAGTTGGCGATATTTTGCCAAATTGATCACCAAGTGCGTCAAATTTGTCACCAAGTGCTTGAGACAGATAAATAGAAATATTGTTTTTTCTTATGTATAAGGGGGGAATCTCGATGTAACATTTTCTAGACATAAATATTTACGATATATTAAGCATTTTATGGCATATTTTAAAATCCCCCATTTTTACCCTTCATACCTGAATGTTAAAAATTTTAATATCCAACTCTTCGATGATTTATCCGGATAAAATATTTAATTTATTAAGTTTCCAGGCTTAAATATTTGTTCTATATTAAGGAAATAATCCGAACTTACAACAAATTTTTAAACTTAAGCTGCCCCATTACCAGAACTCCAGAACTTTCTTTAAATTGCAAAATAATTAGAGGTATGATCTGAAAATAGTAGAGATTTAAACAGGAATAGATTATGTCTGCTTTTTAACACTTTACAACATAGCTGAAAAGTGCTTATGACTTTGGTCATTCTGTCTGTCTGTCTGTCCGTTCGTACGATCAAAATGAAATTTTAGTATGTTATTGAGACGGTCTGTGGGACATATGGGAATGTAACTGAATAATATCATCCAATTAGTTTTGGATTGAACCCGAGTTGAAAACATTGAAATACATTGAACCCTATGGGACCTAATTTTTCAAAAGTTAAAAATCACAAATTGCTTCGAAAAATTTAAGAAATATTCAAATTATCCTATGAAATATATAAAAAAAATTCAGCAAAATATGTTCGGTAGTTTTTTAAATAAGAATTACTATAAAAATTACATCCATATAATGTGAAGAGATCACGTGACCCACTTCAAAATAAAATATTTCATCCATCTTCTTTTCCCAGAGTAAGAATCGTGATTTTTAAAGTTCTTTTAAATTTATATTTAGTGTTGCATCCGTCCTAAGACCTTTTTATTTTTGCGTATTTTCTATGCATCTATATTCTGAGCCAACGCAATTACAATATTTTTTAGTTTAAATGATCATCAAACTTATTTTTACAACGAAGCGTAATTTTAATGAATTCAGAATGCAAATAAGTGATTGTAAGATGAGTTGTATAAAAAATGCTGAATTTTTTTTACGCAAAATTATTTAGCTTTGGAGTTAATAAAAGTGATATGAATGAAATATTCATTGCTTTCACACAGAGAGTATGACGATTTATATTTCGATGACGTCATTTTAATAAAGTTCATTTTTTTTCGATGAAGTTTTAAGTTTTCAAATAAAAAAAAATATTGTAGTACTGTGATAATTTAAAATATATCGGAGATGAATGCATCGCACTTTAGAGATGTTTAAATAAAATTGCATTTCATTTAGAAAGTGTTTCACAATCAATGCTTTATGCATGATTGGTCTTTCTTATTTTTTTATAAGCTTGCACTTTTTTTTTGTTAGTATCTAATAGTTAGTTTTTGTAATAACTCTGCAAAAATAAAAATGATTCCTTTCATTTTCTTACATAATAAAACCCCATATTTTCTTTCTGTCTGTATGTGTGTCGTCCTGCAGCGGAAAGTCCAAGCTTCGGACAGCCACGAAATTCAGTACAGGGTAAGCTGATCTCCAGGGACGACAGATCACGGCAAGATTTTTTGTTAAAATGCGAGTTAGTTTTTTAGGTATTTTATGGAACACGATGTTAAGCAGTTTTTACACAATCGGTGTCTTAGCTATCGAAAACATTACCACAGAGTTTCCATTCTGACATCATCGGTAAAATTGAAGAATATTCTTTCTTACTATTTTTAAACCATATCTGTAGGGTAATTCCTTCATATTTATTTATTTATTTTTAAATGTATCTAAATATGCATTTTTTTTTTAAATTTTTTATTTTCTTATTTCTGCACATCTGAAAAGGAATACTAGTACAATTTTGTAGTTGGCAGAAATAAGGGTGTTTATCTTCGAATTCCAACAAAATTATTTTTTCTTAATTAGTCTATTTCCGAGTTTCTGTTAATTATCAACCAAAAGCATAAAAATCGAAATGTTCGGTATTGTCCTTCCTCTGATTTGCTGGGCGTTGCTTCGGGGAGAAGCGAATGTTTGTACACGTGTGTGGCAAATTGTTGCGTGCGACTGCACATTTGTTGAAACCAGAGGCTTTGGATTGAAACGAAAGGAGGAAATGATGTTTATTCAGGACAGGCGTTATGGAAAATGAGTGGTGTTGACTGCATCTTCATTATATACGTAGAGGGCTTTATAATATGTCTCCGGGCATCGCGCACTTGGGGGGGGGGGGTAATTTTTTTCTTGTTTAAGATAAAGATAAAAATATGAAAATAAGTCTAGCATATTCCGAGAACTTATTGAAGGATAGGAGGGGGCAGAAACGTCGTTAAAACTTATATAGATACAATAAAAAACATTTAAAAATAAGAATTTACAGTAAAGATTAACTTTTAATGGAATAATTTTTCTAAAGTAATACACATTTTCATACAAAATCACTTAAAATTCATACTTCGTTTGATATCTTATTGTGCTAGGCATGTATATAAACAAGAATACGTGTGTAGAAGGTCCAGGTCTCCCGATTCACCTGAGGGTATGACTAGCAAAGTGCCGCCCAGGCGGTGAAGTGGATAGCGTCTTCAGCTGTTGTTTTGTGAGCTCGGGTTCGAATCCCGAATAAGGCATGAATGTTTCTCGAGGATAAAGTCAGTCTTCCGCCTTTTGGGTCCTCGTCTAAATGTGAAGCTGCACCCCCTCCGACCTTCGTCAGTGATGCGTTCTTGTAATAAACTTTGTTCTCTCGTCTGGCGTCTTTCTTCGTACTTTCCAGCTTCCTGCGTCACTGGTCAGGAGGTCATCAGTAAACAACAACAACAAAAAAAGACTAGCAAAGCGATCGACCGGCAAGAATAGGTGTGTGTGAAAGAGTTGAAGCATCCATCAAAATAGTAGCTAAAAATAAAACAATTGTATTGAAGAATTTTCAATCTCATTATCAGGGCATAGTCGTTCCGTCTAGAAAATTAAAATGCTGTTTCTGTCTGTTATCAACGTTTATAATTGGAGAATGGTTCAACAAATTTACATAAATGTTTTACTGGCTTCTTAATCTTAAAAAGGAGCAGCTTGCATGTATTGTGATTTAAACTAGCTCCTGAACATTCATCCGATTTATATGTGCTATTTTGATTTCATTGTTTTCCTGTATTCTAATTTGTTTAATTTAATACTCAAATTCCAATTAAATTATATGCTCTTTCGTATTAGGATTCTCAAATATTGGATGTAAGTGCACACTCTTTGATTAGCTGTTTAAAAGTTGTTGTTTATTTGTTAATTGTACGAAGTGTAGTGAGCATGCGCAGTTTAAAAATGGGCTTTTCTGCCCGTTACAGTTTGTCTTAATTATTGAAATTATGATTCTGCAAATCTGCGTGCAATTTCACGTATGTATGCAAACTTTTATCTCCTAACCCATTTTGTTTTTTTAATAAAAAGGATAACAAAATTCAAGGAAATGCTAATTTCGCTTCGTTAGGGATGGAGAATGGACTTCGCTTCGGTCGTCCATTATAAAACATGTTCTAGTTAGAATATTCTGATAATTCTAGATTTTTTTTCAATATTTTTAACACTGTAATCAGTAAGTGAAGAAAAAAAAATCCTTAATTTTATATTTAACCTTTTGCTTACGGCCGGGACACCGTCCATCCCAAACGAAGAATCTCCCCAAAAGACAGATATTTGACATACCCTATCCCAAACAGTGTGATCTCTCTTTGCAGACATTGGCGTCCATGGATGCAGGGGATATCGCCGACAGAAACATTGCATCTGCTACAGGTGGTTAAGCAAAAGGTTAAAGGGAGGGGGGGGGGTCTCCTATTTTAACTGAATTGAAAGCAACTTATTCCATAGAATTTTCGCTCCATGACGAGTTAATAAAATTGCATAAAGAAAACCAATATCAATGTAAAATGCACTACTGTTATTTAAAGATAAAATAAATTAAAAAAAATATACTTTGATTTAAAATGAAAATTTGTAAGGAATAATATAAAAATAAAAAATCAATCTTACCGAGTTATTTAAGAATGTTCCGCCTTCCAGAGTGCTTTTCTCCGATGGCTCAGGGATGTGGACACTATCTTATTCACGAGCGATATGATAATGCTGGGTGTGCATATGATTTCCCCTCTAAACCTGCGAAAGTCGACATAGCGAGACGGAAGTATGTCCTTCATTCATTCAAAGGGACTCAAGCAGGTAGCTCACAGATCCTATTAAGGAATTCTGCACAACCGGCAGCCATTTTGGGTCATTACATAAAATTGATAAAAGTAGGCAGTATAATATCCAGTATGTACACTATTTTGCAACAAATCCGTTAATATCATCCGTTAATATCATCCGTTAGTGTCATTCTTGTGGGACTAGTTCGTTCCATTGACAAGAGAAAATACTTTTTGTGATAGTTTTATATTTTGACGCCCAAAATTTGCCAATGCACATTTCTTCGGTAAATGTCAATTGAATTTTAATAAGGATTTTGTGAGAGAGTACGAAAACGTCATGCTTTTTGGTCTCGTAAAAACTCCCCATTTCAATAAAAGTCATGAAAAAGTCCCATTTTAATTTATGTGGAGTTAAATGAATGCGAAAGGCATTCTGCTGTGGATCTTTTAAATCATAATTTCGCTGTAATGAAAGTAAATTCATTGCATTATGCGGAAAAAGTCATTTGCTGCCCATATCAGATTTTTTTTATTTACATCTGATAAGACAGAAGGTATCTGAATAATATGCACTGAACTAACTGAGTGAGGGGGGAGGGTGATGTATCAAAATTATAGAGTACTTCTTTTATATCTAAAATTTCGGCTATAGTTTTGTTCGATCCGTCTCAGCTTCGAAACCAAGGAGAAAAAATAAAGTTTCATAAAACTTGTATTAGGGGCGACGATGCAATGGAATAATAGTAATAAAAAAATCAATATTAATTTTCTTAATTATCCAGCACTTCCACTCTAACTAGAATCTTAGTTTTGGTCTCTTTCGATCAACCTCAGCTTTCAAGTGAACGGAAAAAATTATTATTTTGAAAATTCAAATTTGGGGTGACTGCGAAAAGGAATAATTAAATGTTTTTCAAAAGGATCGAGCACCTCCACTCGAATCAGAATTTCAGGTTTGTTTGGTCTCAATAGATCCGTCGTAGCTTCCATCAGATCAATGCAAAAATTGAAAATTTCAAAACTTGAATTAGGAGTGACAATACGAAAGTGGGTTAAAAAAACTTGCATCACTTTGCCTCTCAAAAATGTGCGCCATTCTATTTTTACGCCTAAATGTGAAACGACTTTATGATATCAAATAATATTTTGTAAAATGAATTAAAGAATGGATTAAAAAATATTTATTATAATATGAATTAAATAATATTTATTTAACCTGTTCATTTTGCAGAAAAAAATTATCAGTATAACGCAAATTATAATTTATTAAGGGTGCAAGTGTCATTGAGTGACCATTAGTAATTAAGAACGCGCGAAGCTTGGTGAAATGGCTAGTTTAGAATAATAACGGAACTTTTTCTTTGTGATCAGAAATGGTTGAAAGAGGACAGTTGGTATTTGAAGTTTTCAAATCCGACATTCTTAATTATTTCCAAATGGATAAGACCAGTGGTCAGAAGTAGCGCGCAACAAGTAGCGAAATTACAGTGGTCAGTTCTCTCGTAATTTACAGTGTAACGCGCTACTTTTAAAAATAAATAGTGTAGCGAGTATCGCGATACAATAAATCACTAGTTTGTATCGAGTTTGGACGCTACTTTTAACGTTATTTCAGTAAACAAACAAGGTGGCATTCTACATATCATGTGATCACTCTTTCTTCATTTATACGAAATTTAGTGTTCTGCGCAACGATGTACGATGAATGGCTGCAGGGTTAGGAAGGCCATTGCCTCATGAAGTTGATTTTTATATAGATATACTCAGATGTGTTATTTCCCAAAAGATCCTGCTTATCTGATTGCAATTTTGAGATGCAAATTCTACTAAAAATGAACATGTTTTCAAATAAATAGTTTTTACTTTTATTTTATTTTATACGTTTAATAAATAAAATGGATACATGTTAACTTTAATTAAACTTTAAAATCAAAGACAACCAAAAATAGGTTTCAAAGTCCTTTAATAAAACCTCCTTTCCTCGACGTACAAAAATGACACGGACAAAGCGCTTTGGCCGTGCCATTTTTGTACGTCGAGGAAAGGAGATTTTATTAAAGGACTTTAAAACCTGTTTTTGGTCGCCTTTGATTTTAAAGTTTATACTTTTATTTTATTTTACTGTTTTCAGAAGTGGGTAAAAGCGTAAAGATTGGTAAGTTGATCAGTAAGTTTGGGAATCAGTACATTTTAATTATTCAGAAAAAGTATGTTAAATGACTACTGTATACCCATATCGTCAACTTTTCGTGAAAATTGAAAACTGTGACAAAATTCGTCTTATAAAAGTAGTTATGTAGTGACTACATTTTAAACGTAGTTTGTAGTCACTACTTTTTAAAAAAGTAGTTGTAGTTGCAGTTAACTACATTTGTCATAATGTAGTTGTAGTTGTAGATCACTACAATAATGTAATTTTTCCAACCACTGGATAAGACTAACATCAGCTTCTCGAAGAGTCGACCCACTGACACAACGCCCTTAAAAGAAAAAAAAAAAAATACGCACCATAAACTTCGCTTTACAGTTCATTGTGAGCACGATAGAGAAAGGTGTCTTAAGGTTGCTCGGGTAATTTTATTTGCTCAGGTTAATGTGCACTAACAGGTGGCCGGGCTTCGTCTTTGTGGTGCATCTTTTTTATGGAAATGTCGGAAGTGAAGTGGTTTAATTGATTGCTTTTCGCCGTGCGGGCTGTATTCTTGTCACTGACAATGGTAAAATAAACAAAATCTTTACACTTTTAGATGATTTCATTTAAATAAATCTCGCCGTAATGTAAATAGTAGTTACTGAAACGAACGGTGGTTATAATATGTTTTAACAGCAATTTGCAAACATAGCGTTGAAGCCCGTATTTCATTAGTAAAGTTCATCAGTGTGAAATTGTTTTAAATTACATTTGAAAGACACTCTGTATTTCATGAGGTTCAAAAGTATCAAAAAGTAACGCCATATTCGTGAAGGTTAGCGGGAAAGCGTTAAGCTTCGTGTTGGATAAACGCCAAAGTTGTTTGAGACAATCCTTCAGGTGGCGCTGGGGTAAGATAAGATATGCATTGTATGTATTTCTAGGGCAAAAGGAATGAATTAAATACTATGAATTAAAGAATGAATTTAATAATATTTTGTAATATGAATTAAAGAATGAATTAAATAATATTTTGTAGTATGAATTAAAGAATGAATTAAATAATATTTATTATAACATGAATTAAGTAATATTTATTTAAACTGTTCATTTTGCAGAAAAAAAATATCAGTGAAACTCAAATTGTAATTCAAACAATACAAAATATTCCTGTGTATTCAAATTTATTTTTCCTTACAATTTTCTTTTATCTCAATATACTGTATTCTGTTCTACAACTACGAAAAAAAAATACTTCTAACTATATTTTGGAAACTTTAATTTGAAAATAATAATAATAATAAAAAAATACATTGACTGAACATGACGCCTTTCTGTTGTGTTAAATAGGAACAGATGGGATTTTACTGACACTAGCGACACCTAGATGTAATTCTCAAAGCATTATGGTACTTTCAGTCGTAAGGAGTTTTATTTCCTTCTCTCTAACTCCATGGTAGGATTTTAGCTCATACACACATCAAAAATTAAATGCATGTAATATTTTATATATGAAAGTCTTGTGGCAGAATAATAGTAATCTTCAAAAGACCAATTATCACTGTAGGCAGTTTTAAACTTTTTGAGATAACCATAAATCATAATAATATGCATTCAACCGACTAACTGATTAGGTGATATATTAAAATTATCGAATACTTTCACTATAGCTAGAACCTTGATTTTGGGGGTCAATTGATCCGTCTTAGCTTTGAAACAAAGGAATGAAATCTAAAATTTTTAAAATTCGAATGGGGATTTATTGCGCGAAAAGATAATCAAAACACTCAAGATTATTTATCAAACTTATCAAACCTTATCACTGGAAGCAGAACTTCAGTTTTGGTCTCATTCAATTCTTAACATTTGCTAGGTCAGCTGGAAAATCTAATATTTTAAAAAATACGATGTAAAGGAATTTAAAAGAAGAAAAAAGAAGAAGAAAACATTGTTACCCCAATTGAGAATCGAACCACGGTTTTTCGTACTGGCCAACAGACGTCTATCGTTGAGCTACTGGGACGGAATTGCGAGTTCTTATCGTCGAAATGGATTATGCATTCTCCACCCTCTAATGTCAGATTGACGTGCAACTGACAATCTCACTGACCACCTCCTGTTAATTTTATTCTCCAGGTTAGCTTCCTACGGGATCGTTGTCCCCCCGATTTGAATTGGCGCTCAGTCTACCAGAGTCCACTGAATCCATGCCAGTCGTAGTAAGGTCGCTTTCAGATCTCCGACATCTTTGAACTAACTAGCAGGGTTGATAATGTCGGGAGCCATTGTAAAGAACTTCTCTGGCCTCAACCGGAAGTCGAGAACCGGATCTTCGTACTGGCCAGCCGACGCCCTATCGTTGAGTTATCAGAATGGCCGAAGTGGACTGTGACGAAGTGCTTAATCATCGAGCTTAATCATCTTTGCTTAATCATCTTTGCTTAATCATCGAGTAGTTCCACTCTAACCAAAATCTTGATTTTGGTCTCATTCGACGCGTCTTAATTTCCAGATCAATAGAAAAATCTAAGTTTGAATCAGGGGCCACCATGAAAAGGGATATTGCGAACATATAATTTTTTTTTATTATTTTTACACTAACTAGAATCTCGGTTTTGGTCTCATTTGATCCGTCTCATCTTCCAGATTAACGAAAAAATTAGAAGTCTCGAAAACTCGAATTATGGGGACGATACAAAGGAATTTTTAAAATACCTACAACATTTTGCCTCTCATAAGCAATAAAAACACAATTTGATATCATCTCAATTTGATATACATAATAAAACAATTTGTGTCGCCTGTAATATGTTTTCCTATTTAAGATTTAATATACTTTCCTTTTAAGATTTAATATATTTCCTTATTTAATATGTTAACAGAATTATATATATATATATATAAATAAAAAATGAAAGATTTTAATCGTAAATTATGCATAAACTACTATATGAACAAAAAAACCCATCTCTAGCATATCTGTTACAAATGAGTAACTATAGACCAAGACTAAGGATAAAAATAGAAGGTAACATATCGCTACAATGGAAAGGAGGATGAGAAGAATATTAGGATACAAAATTCAAAATTAAAAGTATATAAATATAAATAAAAATAAAAAGAAAACACGGCAAAAATGAGAAAAGGCAATAATAATTAGCTCAAGATAAAAGATTAAGACATAGAGAACAATCAATTGAAACTACACAAAAAATGGCGGTTAGTTCGAAATTGCATTCTCATCAGGACAGCCATACAATTCGAATTAAAACCGATAGAATAGCCAGTTTCTGACAATGGCGATAGTATTTAACTATAGACACCATTGGAACTGTCTACTGGCTAGTGGAAGGAGAAAAATAAATCAATTGAATTACAAATCAGAAAATTAATACCTCCTCGAACAGAAATATGAACTCAGAAGCAAAGTTACCACGTGTAAGTGGAAGAAGCGACTGAGCATTTCACCTCACTTTGTCAATGCGAGTGGGCACCGGAATGAATACATTTGAACGATACATAATATGTATGGAGACTTTAAAAAATAGTAATCAGTATAGGACTCAGGACAAGTGGAAAATAGTCATACGAAAATAGTAAACAGTAATAGACTCAGGCCAAGTGGTAAGTTAGGTGATAAGAATGGGTATGGAATGGGTATGGATAAGTTAGGTGATAAGAATGGGTATGGGTACAGTAATAGACTCAGGCCAAGTGGTGAGTTAGGTGATAAGTATGGGATGGATTATATATATATATATATATATATATATATGTGTGTGTGTGCCTGTCTCTCTCTCTCTCTCTCTCTCTGTATATATATATACATATATACAATTTAGGATCAAAAAGTTCGGAGACTGTGCTGAGATCTCCAACCCTGATTGGAGGAGATGGGAACTATTTGACCGTAGCGTAGAGGCACATCTGACGCGAGATGTGAAAAGGAAGAAGCAGGTCCGCAGTGCAGGATTTTTCCAGACAATGCATGTCAGTGAACTGTAGTCGTTCGTTTTCGATTAACGCGAAGGACTACAGTTCACTGTCTGGAAAAACACCTGTTTCTTTCTCTTCGCATCTCGCGTCATATGAGCCTCTACGCCACAGTAAAATAGTTCCCTCTCTCCTCTAATCAGGGTTGAAGATATCAGCACAGTCTCTCTCTCTCTCTCTCTCTCTCTATATATATATATATATATATATATATATATATATATATATATAAACATAAAGAATTTAATATTTCTGATTTTAAAATTTAGGATTTCTCTTCCATGACTTAATAATGCATTGAACGAAACAAATTTCCTTAGAATGGGAACTCAACAGTCTTAAGTCAACACTATGAGGAATTCTTTGTCGACATTTATTTGTGATTTGTACATTCATTATTTGGAAGAAAAATCATTTCAAAAATTACATGTAAATGCCAGAAGAGAAATGTGGATGATATATTTCTTCTTGTGGAGGGTCGGATGGTTCGATTTTTATTCCATTTGATCTCTCTTCCAATCTTGTTAATTCCCTTGATCCTCACATTCAATTTACACATGAAATTGAAATGGAAAATCAAATCTCCTTTTCAGATACACTTGTCTTCAGAGAAGATTCTTCTTTTAATGCAGTTTTCCGAAACTCGTTTTCTGTTTTCATGTCTTTGCCTATTCTTTTTAATCGTTCACTTCACGGACTGCATTTTACAAGGGCCTTTCATTAAATAATGTAACAAAGCTTGTCACACGCGTGATAATTCATTATTGCATAAATACGCTCCGATAGTATGGACTAAGGCTCCTAAATATGCAGACTGACGCAAACGTCATTTTGGTTCCAATCGGTCCATTCAGTTATCGCTTACCTGTGCTATTTAAATGGCGAAAGTATATTACATGGCTGATATTTAATATGTACATGAGCTGTAAATAAGTGCTCCTGCTTTCAAAATATTATACCAATCATTCAAGAAAGTAGTCTAGAAGGTCTTGATATCCCGATAACAGGACGAGAAATTAACCCCCTTTTCGCTATGTACAACCATCATTTAAACTGGGAGTCAAGATGGCCGCTAATGTTCCACCCTGTATATTTAGGAGTCTTAGTTCCGATCTCTGTTTGTTTTTCCTGCCATTAGAGGGCAGAATAAATCAGACAACATTGTTTAACAAGCATTCAAAATTGACAGCACTTGTGGAAACGTGATCAAACGTCAAGATCCAGACATAACATTAGCTGAAATCCATTATCAACAACTTGTTAAGGTGTATTCTTCATGATATTGTCGGCCCCTCACTGCCAACCGTCCGAGCAAAATGTTACAGCGTTTTCATTGGGAGGTGCTTGAACATCTACCTACCTTACAGCATTTATCTAGCACATAGTGATTATCGTCTCTTCATGCCTTTGTTGAAACACCCGGCTGAAAAGCAATACCCAACTAATAACTAAGTTCAGCAATCTATGATGTCTTAGCTGTAGGACTTTGACTCTGATTTCTTTAGGTCTGGGATATATGTATATCTTGGCGTATTGACGGGCAAATATAGAGATTGAGCGGAAAAAAAATGTGTATCCATGTAAAATACAGGTTGATTTTCACTCATACAAGATATGTTCTTATACCGCAGGCCTTGTTACCCCATATAATGAAACACCCTCGTACACATATATGCACCGCAACATTCATTTATGTTTTGAATCAACTTCTATAACTTCAGAACTCGCCTTCTTGAAGTCTTTAGATAAAAATCTGATGTGAGCAGCGCCTGATTTTCCCTGCAGATTTATATTCACGTTCTCTTTATTTTAATTAAATTAATTCACTTTTAATTCAATTTTCGTTCTTATTTGATAACTGGACTTATTTCCAAAGGTGGCGTAGAGAAAATACGAAAAAAACTAAAATATCTCGAGAACGGCTAGTCCTAGTGTAATGGAGTCTATCTTATTCTCTTCTTCGTTAAAAATTACGTATTAAACAAGCATTTAATGGATATATTTGAGCATACGTAGTTTTTTATTTTAGATTTTGGCGATTTTTGCGGGCCATTTTGCAAAAAAAGGCAGGTTATTTTATTTTCGAATCGTACGAAAATCTAATCAACACTAGGGTGTCTCACAAGTGACGTATCTACCGAATTTTGTGTAATTCGGTCCATTAGATTTTCATCTAGAGTGGATACAAGCTTTCGCGGGCCATTTCGCAAAAAAAAGGCGGGTTCTTTTATCCCGAATCGTACCCAAAACTAATCAGCACTAGATTCGCCCACAAGTGACTTACCTACCAAATTTTATGAAATTCGCTCCATTATTTTTTTAGTTAGTGGATACAAAATCTGCACAGACAGACAGAGACACAGACAGACAGACACACAGACACACATACAGACACACACACAGACGTCACTCTAAATATAGTTTTTACGTATTCTAGAGGTCTCGAAACGTGTAAATCCGTTGAAAACTCGAGTTGCGATTTTCGGCATGATTCCAATAATTTCCCAACACATTACCATGTACTGCAGGGAAAAAAAAATTTGAGTTTTAATCCTTCTGTCATTGGTAAAGAATTTAAAAAGGTTTGCCAGGCCACGTCTATTTTCCACTCTTCCTTGTGATAATGATTTTGTCCCAAAACAATTGGTAGTTATGACGTTTAACTATGTATCTTTCAAACCCTCAAATTGCTAACGTTTTATTTAACTTCAACCTCAAAGTTGATATTAGACTAGCTAATAATTTCCAGTTTCCATCTGTTAAAACTGTTAGTCCATATACTTGCGTTGAGTGATATTTATTCTATTGTCAGTGTACCTTAGCCAGACAAAAGGAGATATCGTAGGGCGTATAAAAAACGTTAGGTTTGTTTTGTTTTAAAGCTAGAAACGTCTAAATCAACAATTTCCCATTACTGCTGGTCTGAAAATCATTTGTTTCAATTTTTTCAGGAAAAAATCGTTGCCGATACTCGCAGTGCAAATGAACTTGAGCTTTAATTTTTCTAAATAGTGATACAATTAGTGGCGAACCATCCTGCTTTAAAAAGCAGATCACGCGGAAATGCATTTAATATTCCAACCCTCACGTTATCCATTAAATGGTACTACAACACTCAAGGGATTCAAGGGCGTTAATAGTAATGATAATAATGTTACTGCTATTGTGTTAAACATTTTAAGTAGGGCAGTGTTTTTGTAGCAATTTCGGTCTGGCGACGCCAGACTAGTCATACCACATTATTATTAAATCACTGCAATTATAATATTTGACAGATCATTGAGGAAAAGTGGAACATAATGATGCTCTTTCTTTTCGCTGTTTTATCTCTTGCGACGAAGGTTCATTTACTGTTCTAATTTTTTGCTCGTCGTCGAACTTTTGGTGCCTTCTCAGTAATTTCTGAAGTCTTGCGTAACATCTCGCAGCCTAAAAGTTCACTTAACACAATGCGATTTCTGTAGAAATCGCAGCAAAACTCAGAGTTTAATACTACATCATATAATACGAAATATTTTAAAAAGAACAGTGTATTGAGTCAGATATACAAAAGTCGAAACCATAGCAAGCCAAAACTGTAGCAAGTCATATGAATAATAAATAAATTGATCATCTTGATTATTAAATATCGATATTTTTTTAAGACATTTTCTTAGTAAAATGTAAAAAATAATGTGTATGCGCTTTTAAAAATAAAATGTCATGTCTGATGTGTACAATACATGACATAGATTCAAATTTAAATATTATGTATTATTAAATAACAATTTTGTTAAATAACTAAAATTATTACGTAATGAAATTTTTTACAGATTTTAACATAACTAGCCGAATACCTATTGAAAATCTACGGTCTCACTGTAAGCAACCCCCGAATAATGTGAATTTTTGAATAATTCGCGTTTCACATTTATTCAGCAAATCGAATATTTTAGTGTGCAGAACTCCTTAAATTAGAAAATATTGGAAAACTTAACTTGCGCACTTCTTCCTTTCAAACTATATACACGTACACCACGTCTCTATCTCATCCCGAAGCATACTATTTAATCATTTCCCCTTTAGAACGCTTTTCTGTGGAGCATACCCATAAATGAACATTTTTGAAAAACTGTTCGTCTTGGGTTTTTTATCAGATGATTGGCCTATATACCAACTATCAAGCCTTCATCATATTTAAAAAGAAACGTGACTCATTTATTCGAAAAATAGAACATATTGGTGTGCAGTACCTCTTAAAGTAGCAAATATTGGAAATCTGAAACTGCACACTTTCTTCCTTTCAAACTATCTATCCGTACACCAAATTTGAAGACGCTATCCTATCGCGCAGCAAGTTTTTTGTATCACTTCACCTTTCGAACATTTTGATGTGTACCACCCTCTTAAATGAACATCTTTGAAAAACGGTATTCATATTGGTATTTTTTATCAAATGATTAGCCCACATGCTAAATTTAAAGCTTTTATCACATTGTAAAGGAGGTGTTTTTTATTAGTTTGTTAAATCGAATATTTTAGTGAGCGGCACCCCTTACAATAGCAAATGTTGGAACACTGAACTTGCATACGTTCCCCCTTTAAAACTATTTACCAATGCACCAAATTTGAAGTCTCTATCTCATCGCGAAGCATGTTTTTTCTATCATTTCACCTTTCGAATGCTTTTGTGTGGAGTACCCACCCTCTTAAATTTACATTTTTGAAAAACTCCATTCTTTTCGGGTTTTCTTACAGATGATTCGCTCATATACCAAATATCAAACCTCTATAACGTTTTAAAAGAAGCGTTTCTCCTTTATTCCGAATATCAAACATTTTGTTGTGTAGCACTCCCTAAAGTAGAAAATAATGGAAAACTGAAATTGTACACTGTCTTCGTTCCAAACCATCTACCTGTACACCAAATTTAAAATCTATCTCATACCGAAGCAGTTTTTTTATCAATTCACCTTTCGAACGTTTTTCTCCGGAGCACTCCCTTTTCATCCCATATTAGGTCATATACTAAATTTCAAGCCTGTATCAAATTTTAAAGAAGGCGTAGTAGTTTTAAAGAAGGCGCCAAATACCTATACACCAACTTTGATTTCCAAAAACGAAACAAACTGCAGCATTTCTACATATATTTGTATATTCGGTGTATATTTTTTGTTATTTGTGTACATTTTGTGTAAATTATGCTACACATTTTCAGTTACATATATTTATGCAACACAAGTTTCTTTATTATTATTTGATGAAATTTATTGATATCTATATTAGTAAAAAAATATTAAAATTTCTGCTAAGGTTTCGGTTTTCTTAAGACTTTTCCATATTTTAAAACTTTTTTCTTTTTTTCTTTTTTTTAAAACTTTTTTTTAACTTTTATGTTTTCTTTTTAACACTTTATAATATAATTGAAAAGTGTTTATGACTTTGTTCATTCTGTCTGTCTGTCTGTCTGTCCGTTAGCACGATAACTGCCGTAAAAATGACTTTATCATAATGAAATTTTTGTATGTTGTTCAGACAGTCTATGGGACCTATGGGAATATAAAGGAATAATATCACCCAATTAGTTTTGGATTGAACCCGGGTTGAAAAAATGAAATACATTGAACTCTATGGGACCTAATTTTTCAAACATTTTTTAAGCGAGTTTAAAATTCACAAATTCCTTCGAAAGTTTTATGAAATATTCAAATTATCCCATAAAATATATAAAAAAAATTTTCAGCTAAATATATTCAGTAGTTTTTTAAATAAAAATTAAAATAATAATTACATCCCTTTATATGGGGAGATCACGTGACCATTATATGAAGATATCACGTGACCCACTTCAAAATAAAATACGGCATCCATCTTTTATCAAAATCGTGATTTTTAAAGTTCTTTTTAATTCATATTGAGTGTTGTATCCGTCCTAAAATCGCTTTAGTTTTGCTTAAATTTTGTGCATCAGTGTTCTGAAACAAAGCAATTACAATATATTTGAGTTTAAATGATCATCCAACTTTGATTATTTCTACAATGAAGCCTACTTTTCACTTATGGAAAAGGTAAACACCAAAATATATAGAATGAGTTGTATAAGAATTGCTGCATTTCTTTTACGCAAAATTATTTTGCCCATGGAGTCTGCAATATAGCTGATATGAATGAAACAATCATTGATTTTACTGAGAAGCAAACGAGTTTTGAGCATAGAGTTAAATTAATTGTATCTCTATGGTTTTAAGTTTTAAATAAAATTAATTATTATAGTATTATGATGAATGAAATGAATGGAAAAATGTTTATGATTGAAATGCTGCTTTTATTTAAAGAGCCAGCCGCTTTATAATTCGATGACTTCCTTTGAAAAAGTTCATTTGTTTTCGATGAAGTTTTCAAATATAATAAATTATTGTAGTATTGTGATATTTTTAAAAATATTACCGGGGAATGTATCGCATTTTAGAGATGTTTAAACCAGGTAATTTATATTTCAATGCCGTCATTTGAATTAAGTTCATTTTTTTTCGGCGAAGTTTTAAGTTTTCAAATATAGTACATTAATGTTGTATTGTGATAATTTAAAAAATATTACCGAGGAATGTATCGCATTTTAGAGATGTTTAAATAAAATTGCATTGAAGTTGGAAAGTGTTTCATAATCAATGCTTTATGCATGATTGATCTTTCTTGTCTTTGCATTAATATTGTTTCCTTAATTTTTCGTGAATTAAGCAGTGCAAGATAGCAATAATATATAATTTTCAAGTAATACTAGATAATAAAAAGTTGTTTAACAGTATTCTTTATGTTTTTCAAAAGTAAAAAAAAACTCCGAATCAATTAACAATCTTGAAATGACAGATAAATCGAAAATAATTTGGATTTTAAATACTATCCAAAAACCTGCCACATTTTTAGACATTAAATATCCCAACTACTAAAAATTATTATACTCTATATAAATAATTCTTTTTGAAAATGAAATTCAAACGGGAAACTTGTTAAATTAGTTCTTTTACTTATATCATCCAAAAAAATATTTTTTTTCATAACGGTGATTATTTTTGAATGCGTTAGTTAGCATTAAACGACTAACAACAAAGCAGCGCATGTTTTTTTTCATTTTCAATATCAATTCTTGTATGCAATATGAATTCCGAAATTAATATTCGAGACAAAAATATAAGAATTGGAACATTCATATATTTTGGTATAAATAGTTTCAGAAGGACTTTTTATATGACTATGTAAAATTTCATCTTTTCTTCTATATAATTTTTTCGATTCAAGATAATATATAATGTCGCAGAATTACGTTGATTATTAACGTGCATGTATACTACACATTTTACACGCATTTTCATAACAACCTGGTAAAAATTATATTAAATGAAGGGTAAGTTTCCAAAATTTTCTGTGAAATGTAATTATTTGAGTTAGTCATTTCTTTTTGCAACTAATGAATGCCCCTTAAAATCCTCAAAATGATGTAAACTTAACTCAAGCGAAAGGACTAGTCAACTTCCATTGTTAGGAGTTATTTATTTTTTTTTGGGGGGGGGGGATTGAAAGAGTATTTATCTGCAATAAATATGAAGGAGTGAGAAGGCAATAAATATGAAGGAGTGAGAAGGCAATAAATATGAAGGGGGATATATCTTTAAGCAGATGGTTTCATTCCAGAAGACTGTTTCCCCAGGGTCTAAAATAACTATGAAAGCATTCGGAAATTGTAATAGTTTTTCTGTGTGAATTCATATTGTCACTAATTCCGTTTTATTAACATTTTACAACAAAGTTGAAAAGTGTTTATGACTTTGTTCATTCATTCTGTCTGTCTGTCTGTCCGTTAGCACGATAACTGCCGTAAAAATGACTTAATCAAAATGAAATTTTAGTATGTTGGTCAGACGGTCTATAGGACCTATGGGAATATAAATGAATAATATCACCCAATTAGTTTTGGATTGAACCCGGGTGGAAAAAATGGAATACATTGAGCCCTATGGGACCTAATTTTTCAAGCATTTTTTAAGCGGATTTAAAATTCACAAATTGCTTCGAAAATTTTAGGCAATATTCAAATTGTTCCATAAAATATATAAAAAAAAATTCAGTGAAATATATTTAGTTGTTTTTTAAATAAAAATTAAAATAATAATAACACTTCTTATATGAAGCGATCACGTGTCCATGATATGAAACGATCACATGACCCACTTCAAAATGATATATGGCATCCATCTTGTGTCAAAATCGTGATTTTTGAAGTTCTTTTTAATTCATATTGAGTGTTGTATCCGTCCTAAAACTACTTTATTTTTGCCTAAATTCTGTGCATCTACATGCTGAAACAACGCAATGATAATATATTTCAGTTTAAATGCTCTTCCAAATTTGATTATTTCTACTATTAAGCCTATTTTTCACCTATGTAAAATGTAAACAGCAAAATATGTAGAATGAGTTGTATTAGAATCGCTGTAATTCTTTAACACAAAATCATTTAGTCCATGGAGTCTGCTTAGCTGATATGAATGAAATATTCATTGATTTTAGAAAGAGAAGGACGATATTTTTCGATGAAGTTACGCATTGAGTTTACTTACTTGTAGCTCAATGGTCTTAATTTTTAAATAAAATAAATTATTATAGTATTGTGATGAATGACATGAATGGGGGAATTATTTATGAATGAAATGTTGCTTTTATAGAGAGAGCCAGGCGTGTTATTTTTTATGACGTCATTTGAATGAATTTCAGTTGTTTTTGATGAAGTTTTCAAATATAATAAATTATCGTAGTATTATGATAATTCTAAAATTATTACCGAGGAATGTATCACATTTTAGAGATGTTTAAACCAGGCAATTTATACTTTAATGCCGTCATTTGAATGAAGTTGATTTTTTTCGATGAAGGTTTAAGGTGTCAAATATAATAAATTAATGTGTGATAAGTTTTAAAATATTACCGAGGAATGTATTGCATTTTAGACATGTTTAAATAAAATTGCATTGAAGTTGGAAAGTGTTTCATAATCTATGCTTTAAGCATGATTAATCTTTCTTGTTTTATTTCATATTAAACTGGACAGGTGATAGGTAAAGTTTTTCGGTAGCAGTCATTGGGACAGCATTTAGCTAAGTCCAAAACGGATAACACTATTTTATTTGAAAGGGGAGCTTTTTTTTTCTTCGTACCGTCCATATATACCAATAATATTTTAAAAGTTTATTTTATATAATAAACTATTTCCGTAATAATGTTATTAGGAAAAATGCCGAAGTTAAAACTGTTAAATTCACTATCAGAAAATATACTACATTTTTTTTCAAAATATCCCGACTGTTCGAAATGAAGCTCTGTTCAACTTACCGGATTACAACCCCAGACTCAATAGGAAGCGTCCTTGGACAATTCTATTTGACCACCCGTAAGCTTTTTTCAATCTTTCTCTCTTTTAAATCCTCATTCATTCACTTCTCTTTTTTCTCTTGTACATATTGAATATTTCCCTTTTTTTATATCGCATCTTTTAAAAGATATAACTTATTTCAAGATTTTTGTTACTCTGTTTAATCACAGAGGGCAGCACTTCAACTTATTAATCTTTTAATTTCCCTTCCTGTCTTTGGAAGGATGTACAACTTCCTGTCTGCTGCTTTTCTTTTTTGTATTTTTCATACCTTTCTGTTCAAATGATGTCATGAAAATGTCATACCAGCGGTTAAAGTCATTCAATGACTAGGGACTCCATTAACGCTGCACATTGGCTAGTCCTTACTCTGTGAGATTGAGGAAAACAATTGAAATCTAGAAAGCTACGCCGAATGAGGCCGCAGCCATTTGAAATAGAGAGAACCGATAATCGTCGACCTATCTCCATCATGGCTAGACGAGAGGTACCTTCACCGTAATTACATTAATAACACGGAAATCCTCAAAAAATTTTTAGTTGACTCTAATAGGCGCGGCATTAGAATATTCCTAATGCAGGGATGAAGAGCGTCCATTTCTCTTAAAAATATTCTACTTTCAAAAACCTATCCCCACCTAATTCCCGTAGGAGGTAAAAGCCGGAATTTTTCCCAGCCTAGGGAATCCAAAAACTGAATTGCTTGTTACTGAGGAAACGTGCTGCATGGCATGAATAAAGAGATCAAGGGCACGAACGTAAAAAATATGATGTGGGCACCACATGACTTTCCTTATATAATGCAATGAATTTACTACTTTTACATTAAAAAGATAGGTTGTTCTTATAGTAGATACTAATATTCTTTCCAAGGTATTGAATTTTCGACAATTAGTCGTCATTTTCATTGATTTAGCGTGATTTTTATCCATTTGGCGAGATTTTCGTTAATTTGGCAACATTTCAAAAACTCGCCAAGTTGGCGACATTCCGCCAAATTCGTCGCCAAAATCTCGCCAAGCGTTATGGACGAAGAAATAAGTTATTCTTACAGCAGATAAATGACTATTGGCGTAGAGATACAAAAGTATTACACAAAGTATCTTTTTTCATGAATGGAACGAGCTAGATCCATGAGAATGATGTCATCTAATTTATCGTATGGTATTACATATGAAAAGTGAACATGTTTCTCAATAGGAAATATTTTTTTTTATTTTATATGACTTTTTGATATTTTTTTGAAAAATGTTCAATATCTCGAGAACGGTTCATGTTAGCGTTCTAAAATTTATGTCAATCGTTTTCTAATGAAAAATTACATAAGAAATGTCTATTTTCGTAACTTTATTAGTCGTTTTGATTTTTTGACGATTTTTTCAAAATGTTATTCGAAAATTTAGGAGGGTTCTGTACATTCGATTGGGTATAAAAATAATAGGCTTCCAGTGTTTACGGATTATGATTTTTGTACCAAATTTGGTTCGAATCGGTCCATTCGTTCGTCAGTTATCGTCTCCACAGACTCACTGACACACACACACACACACACACACACACACACACACATACACACACAGACATCACTACAAAAATGTTTGATTCGTGATCAGGGATGCTTAAAACGTGCTCTCCCGTCGAAAACTCGAATTCGAATTTTCGACCCCGTCACAACCTTATACATTATGTATATAAGGAAAGTAACAAACAGCTTGCGTAGTAAAATGCGCAGAAACGTAAGGGAAAAGGGGCGTTATTTTCCCGTAGTGTGTCATGGTAAACGGACGATGATGGCAAATAAAAATTAAAACTAAATCCATTAAACATCGACATTTATCTTTGAGATGAAAATGAGTTATTTAGAATACTTTAATAACAATATATATTTAAAGATTTCATATGCTAAAGTACACTTTAAGTGATTGCAAGTGAATGTACACTACTACTTACTTTTACAGTAGTCACTAACTAGCGTTCTAAAGATGTGTACATTTACTAGCAAATTCTGCAATGTATATGCGAGCAAGAAAGGAAAGGTACATAACTACTTTTCTTAAAAATAACTCATGTATTAATGAAAGTTAATATTTTATTTCCTAGTTAATTAAAAGCATTCATCAAAGATGATACATTTAGTGAAATTAGAAGTTAAATGATTGTAAGTTTATAAAGTAGCCGTTTTTAATACAGATATAATGAAAATTTCCATACTGCTAATCAAACGAGTATTTTTTTTAAACATAAGGGCAAAATTGTCTGTGTGACGTCACGGCCCATATTCTATATATCCATTGTGTAGAGCAGTTATGTCCAGTTGGTTGCTAGCGTCTGCGTGCTACTGAAAACTCTGCACCTGAGCAATTTACTGCAAGAGAGCTATTGCATTAAGATTAGAAATTTAGAAGATCTTGGCGTTAGTAATGTGTGTTCTTTAGCAACAGTTTTTTTATTTCTTTGTTATAAGTGGGCGTATTGTTAACATTTTTTTTTTTTTTTTTTTTTTTTGCTTTAGAGAATTCACTATGAGTTCCGGTTTAATTTTAATCAGAGGTTTGCGTCATAAATCTTGGTACATTTTCTAGTACATAATTTGTTATTTATAGGAAAAGTATTGTAATACAATCGAGCATTCGAAAGCGAGTTTTTGATAGATTTACACATTTTGTGATGCTAGAACACGATTCTCCTTTATTGAAATTTCAATAGATTTGACTTTAATAAGTCTAACAAATTATCAAGTAAAAATTATATAATTGAAAATATGAAAATGTGAAGTAACTTTAATCAAACTTATACTTATATATGACAAAAGAATATACATTAATTTAATTAATACAAATATCAAAAGAGAAAGATACGAAAATTAGTATATTGGGAAATTCGTGTGCTGTTCATACATTGTAATTTAGATCCTATCTAATTACTAATAAATGACAAATCTCTCAGATCCAATAGTCATTTTATTTTAAAATCATCCTACAGACGTAAAAGCAATAGCCAAAGCGCTTTCGAACATCTTACATGTTCATCCTCAGTGGCAACACAAATAGAAACGATGCCAACGTGCTTAAATATGATTTAATACTGTCAAGTAAAATTTGCATATCATGAAATTATCAGTTATACAAAAAGATGGATTGTGAGTCAGATTGTAATTTATACGTAGATTGAAAGTTCAAAAGCACGTACTTCAAAAAGATTTAAAGATATAGGATTTTTTAAAACACAATAATTATAAATCAATGTAGCTATGCAAAGGCATGCAGGGAATCGAGAACGAGTCGCCAAGCATAACTTTGGACCTGAACAGGGTCAAAATTACAAATAGAAGGACTATAAATAAACAAGAAAGATCAATCATGCATAAGCATTGATTATGAAACACTTTCCAACTGAAATGCAATTTCATTTAAAAATTTCTAAAATGTGAAACATTCAGTGGTGATATCTTTTACATTATCACAGTGCTACAGTAATTTATTATACTTAAATATTTAAAACTGTATCGAAATGTAAATCATCTGATTCTCTATGCAAAATCAATTAATATTTCATTCCTATAACTTTTATTTCAGACTTCAGAGCTAAATAATTTTGTGTGATAAAAATTCAGCAATTCTTATGTAACTCACCTTACAATCGCTTGAGATAAAATTATTTCTGCATTAGTTAAAATTAGGCTTCGTTGAAGAAATAATAAAAGTTTAGGGATCATTTAAAATCACAACTATTGTAATTGCATAGGCACGGAATTTAGATACACAGATAATACACAAATACACAGAAAAAATATATATGTGTGTGTGTGTGTGTGTGTGTGTGTGTGTGTGTGTGTGTGTGTGTGTGTGTGTGTATTCAAAATATTGGAATCGTGCCGAAGATCGGAACTCGAATTTTCGAAGGATCTATACGTTTTGGGACTTCTAGAACACGAAAAAACTATTTTTAGGAAGACGTCTGTGTGTGTAAGGGTGTATCTGTGTATGTTTCTGTGTGTCTGTGAGGATATTACATCCACTCTATTGAAAAACTAATAGACCGAATTTCATAAAATTTGGTAGGTATGTTTTTTGTGGGAAATCCTGATGTTCATTAGATTGTAGTACGATTCGTAATAAAAGAATCGGCCTTCTTTGCGAAATGGCCGGCAGAAATTGCCTTTATCCACTCTAGCTAAAAACTAATGGAACAAATTTAACACAATTTGGTGTATAATATTTCAATAACCTACAAGTGATTTATATACCAAATTTAATAAAAATTTGGTATATAAATCATTTGTAGGTTATTCTAGTACGATTCGGGGAATAGGAACGGGCTATTTTTGCGAAATGGCCCGCAAAAATTGTTAAATATAAAAATAAAAGACTACGTGTGCTCAATTATATCAATTAAATTCTCTTTATACACGTGATTTTTGACAACAAAAAGAATAAGACTAACCCCATTACTCTAGGACTAGCCGTTCTTGAGATATTCTAGTTTTTTCGCGTTTTCACTACGCCACTTTTGGCAATAAGTCCAGCTATCAAATGAGAACCAAATTTAAGTTTAACGTGTAAATTCAATGTCATTTAAAATACTTATGGCTGTTATTTTATGAAGATAAACTCAAATTATTATTGAAGAAATAAAGAGAACGTGAATATAAGTCTGCAGGGAAAGACATGTGCTGCCCACATCAGAAATTTTTAACAATTTTACAACAATGATTTATAGAAGTGAACGGGGATTATTTGCAGGCTATTTCGAAAAACATGTATGATCTATATTTAAAGATCCACCAAATTTTTGTAAAATAAAATGTTCAACAAATTTAAGCTGTGTACCAAATTTTAACTCTCTAGGACGTAGGAAAGTGCATTAAAAATGCCATCAAATAAGTATATCATGAAGAGTTATATAAAATATAAAAAAAAATTGAAAAATTGTTATCTACCAAATTTATTTTAAAATGTGTAGCCTCTCTCATATATAAAATGATTAAACTCTTGGAAAGATATTTATTATATAATATATCTCTTTTTACTTTCCCTGCAATACATGGTAATGTATAGGGAAAGTATTGGAATCATGTCGAAAATCGCAACTCGAGTTTTCGACGGATCTACACGTTTCGAGACCTCTAGAATACGAAAAAACTATTTTTAGCGTGACGTCCGTGTGTGTGTCTGTGCGTCTTTCTGTGTGTCTGTCTGTCTGTCTGTGCAGATTTTGTATCCACTCTAACTAAAAAACTAATTGACCGAATTTCATAAAATTTGGTATGTAAGTCACTTGTGCACGAATCTGGTGCTGATTAGTTTTGGGTATGACTCCGGTTAAAAGAACCCGCCTTTTTTTTGCGAAATGGCCCGCAAAAGCTTGCATCCACTCTAACTGAAAAACTAATGGACCGAATTTCACAAAATTTGGTAGATAAGTCGCTTGTAGGCCACCCTGGTGCTGATTAGATTTTGGTATAATTCGAAAAAAAATAACCTGCCTTTTTTTGCAAAATGGCCCGCAAAAATCATCAAAATCTAAACTTAAGAACTACATATGCTCAAATATAGCCATTAAATGCTTGTTTAATACGTAATTTTTAGCCAAGAAAAGAATTAGACCAACCCCATTACACTAGGACTAGCCGTTCTCGAGATATTTTAGTTTTTCGTATTTTTCCTACACCATTTTTGAAAATAAGTTCAGTTTTCAAATGAGAACGAAAATTGAATTAAAAATTAATTAAATTTAATTTAAATAAATAGAACGTGAATATAAGTCTGCAGGGAAAGTCATGTGCTGCCCACATCAGATTTTTAATATTGATATCTGTAGAACGCATTAATTCCTAACGAATGATATCTTGTTTTACTTTCCCTGCAATACAGGGAAAGTATTGGAATCGTGCCGAAAATCGCAACTCGAGTTTTCGACGGATCTACACGTTTCGAGACCTCTAGAATACGAAAAAACTATTTTTAACGTGATGTCTGTGTGTGTGTTTGTCTGCCTGTCTGTGTGTCTGTGCAATGTATATATGCACTCTATCTCAAAAACTAAAAGACCGAATTTCACAAAATTTGGTAGATAAGTTACTTGTTGGGTACTTTGGTGCTGATTAGAATTTGGTACGATTCGGAAAAGAAGAACCCGCCTTTTCTTACGAAATGGCCAGCAAAAGTTTCATGTATCCACCCTAGCTAAAATACTAATTGACCAAATTTCACAATATTTGGTAAATAAGTTACTTGTGGAATACTCAGGAGCTGATTAGATTTTGGTACGATTCGGAAAAGAATAACCTGTCTTTTTTTACGAAATGGTCCTTCAAAAATCGCCAAAATCTAAAAAAAAAATAAGACTACGTATGCTGAAATGTATCTATTAAATTCTTGTTTTATAATCAATTTTTGACGAGGAAAAGAATATAGCACACTCCATTATACTTTACGACTAACCGTTCTCAAGATATTTGAGATTTCTTGCATTTTTGTTACGCCGCTATCGGGAAAATGTCCAATTAGCAAATAAAAACAAAAATTGAATTAAAAATGCAAATTTAGTTTTATTTGGTGCAATTAAACTCAATCTAATGAATTGTTAAAGAAATAAAGGAAATATGAATTTGAGTCTGCAGGGAAAGTCATGTGCTGCCCACAACAGATTTTTTACTTTCCCTGCAATACATGGTAATGTATAGGGAAAGTATTGGAATCATGCCGAAAATCGCAACTCGAGTTTTCGACGGATCTACACGTTTCGATACCTCTAGAATACGAAACAACCATTTTTAGCGTGACGTCTGTGTGTGTGTCTGTCTGTCTGTGCAGATTTTGTATCCACTCTAACTAAAAAACTAATGGACCGAATTTCACAAAATTTTGTAGGTAAGTCGGCCGGGGCTGGTGCTGATTAGTTTTGGGTACGATTCGGAATAAAAGAACCCGCCTTTTTTGTGAATCAGCCCGCAAAAGCTTGTATCCACTGTAGCTGAAAAACTAATGGACCGAATTTCACAAAATTCGGTAGATGAGTCACGTATAGGTCACCCTGGTGCTGATTAGATTTTGGTACGATTCAGAAAAAAATAACCTGCATTTTTTTGCAGAATGGCCCGCAAAAATTATCAAAATCTAAACTAAAAAGCCACGTATGCTCAAATATATCCATTAAATGCTTGTTTAATGCGTAATTTTTAACGAAGAAAAGAATAAGACCAACCCCATTACATTAGAACTAGCCGTTCTCGAGATATATTAGTTTTTTTCGTATTTTTCCACACCACCTTTGAAAATAAGTCCAGTTATCAAATGAGAACGAAAATTGAATTCAAAGTGAATTAAATTTAATTGAAGTTAATAGAACGTGGATATAAGTTTGCAGGGAAAGTCATGTGCTGCCCACATCAGATTTTTACTTTCCCTGCAATACATGATAATGTATAGGGAAAGTATTGGAATCATGCCGAAAATCGCAACTCGAGTTTTCGACGGATCTACACGTTTCGAGACCTCTAGAATACGAAAAAAAAATTTTTAGCGTGACGTCTGTGTGTGTGTCTGTCTGTCTGTCTGTGCAGATTTTGTATCCACTCTAACTAAAAAACTAATGGACCGAATTTCACAAAATTTTGTAGGTAAGTCACTTGTGGGCGGGGCTGGTGCTGATTAGTTTTGGGTACGATTCGGAATAAAAGAACCCGCCTTTTTTTGTGAAATGGCCCGCAAAAGCTTGTATCCACTGTAGATGAAAAACTAATGGACCGAATTTCACAAAATTCGGTAGATGAGTCACGTATAGGACACCCTGGTGCTGATTAGATTTTGGTATGATTCAGAAAAAATAACCTGCCTTTTTTTGCAAAATGGCCAGCAAAAATTGCCAAAATCTAAAATAAAAAACTACGTATGCTCAAATATATCCATGAAATGCTTGTTTAATACGTAATGTTTAACGAAGAAAAGAATAAGATCAATCCCATTACACTAGAACTAGCCGTTCTCGAGATATTTTAGTTTTTTCATATTTTCTCTACGCCACCTTTGAAAATAAGTCCAGTTATCAAATGAGAACGAAAATTGAATGAAAAGTGAATTAAATGTAATTAAAATAAAGGGAACTTAAACATAAGTCGGCAGGGAAAGTCATGTGCTGCCCACATCAGATTTTTACTTTCCCTGCAATACATGGTAATGTATAGGGAAAGTATTGGAATCATGTCGAAAATCGCAACTGGAATTTTCGACGGATCTACACGTTTCGAGACCTCTAGAATACGAGAAAACCATTTTTAGTGTGACGTCTGTGTGTCTGTCTGTGTGTGTGTCTGTCTGTCTGTGCAGATTTTGTATCCACTCTAACTAAAAAAGTAATTGACCGAATTTCATAAAATTTGGTAGGTAAGTCACTTGTGGGCGAATCTGGTGCTGATTAGTTTTGGGTACGATTCGGGAGAAAAGAACCCGCCTTTTTTTGCGAAATGGTCCGCAAAAGCTTGTATCTATTCTAACTGAAAAACTAATGGACCGAATTTCATAAAATTTGGTATATGAGTCACTTGTAGGTCACCCTGGTGCTTATTAGATTTTGGTACAATTCGGAAAAAATAACCTGCCTGTTCTTGCAAAATGGCTCGCAAAAATCGCTAAAATCTAAACTAAAGAACTATGTATGCTCAAATATAGTCATTAAATGCTTGTTTAATACGTAATGTTTAGCGAAGAAAAGAATAAGACCAACCCCATTACACTAGGGCTAGCCGTTCTCGAGATATTTTAGTTTTTCGTATTTTTCCTACACCATTTTTGAAAATAAGTCCAGTTTTTAAATGAGAACGAAAAGTGAATTAAATTAAATTTAAATAAATAGAACGTGAATATAAGTCTGCAGGGAAAGTCATGTGCTGCCTACATCAGATTTTTCTTTCTGTAGGATATTCCAAAAGTCAGAATTTAATTGCATTTGTTTTTTTCCCTATATTAAATAATTTTTAATTAAAAAACTACTAATATATTTTACTGAAATTTTTTTTATATATTTTATGGGATAATGAGAATATTTCCTAAAAATTTCGAAGCAATTTGTGAATTTTAAATTTTCTTAAAAAATGTTTGAAAAATTTTGTCCCATAGGGTTCAATGTATTTTATTTTTTCAACCCGGGTATAATAAATAACTAATTGGGTGATATTATTTATTTATATTCCAATAGGTCCCATAGACCGTCTTAACAACATACTAAAATTTCAATTTGATAAAGTCATTTTTACGGCAGTTATCGTGCTAACGGACAGACAGACAGACAGAATGAACAAAGTCATAAACACTTTTCAACTTTGTTGTAAAGTGTTAATAAAAAGGGATTCATATAGCAAGATCGAACGGGGCTATTACAGTTAACTAAAAGAAAAGTCTTTTCAAAAAGAGGGCAAAAATTATCTTTATTCACGAATTGGGCGAGGGCAGTCTTTAATTTACTATTTTTATGTCTCTTGCATGTTCGGACAAACGGATAGCACCCGTGCGTTTAGTACTACAGATATAAAATTTATAGATATTATCTGGAGAAAGGAGGAGTACAACATACACCCCTGCAAGATTTTTAAAGTTAATATTATCCTTAAATTTGTCAGTTCGAATGCGAATTAACAAAGTGGTAACAACTGAATGAGCGGGTTTAAATTTAAATTCGGTACAAAAAATAATAAGGGGGCGAAAAATTTTAGGATGGTAAGGACAACTAGCTTTAAACTGTAAACGATCATTAATAGGAATAAGACTAGAAAAGGCTTCTTGTTGTTGAGACCCAGACCGTCTGACCTACCAGAAAGGTGTAACTGTTTGGAAGTGCCACCCAATTTAGACCGGAACCCAGTGGGGGAGGCATCCACAAGGACCGTACCATCCTTCCCCTACCACCAACCTCTCGGAAGGACTTACGGACCCAGATGTTTAACGTGATCGTACTCCACATGAACACGGCGGCAGTTGTGGCAGCGTGCAAATCCAGCGCGCAAACCACCGGGCTACCGCGCCCGAAATGTGCCAACAGCACACGGTGTTCCCAGGTGGTCACCCACCCAAGTACTAACCGCGTTCGTAGAAAAGGGTTGTAAAAACTTTTGGCGGATCTTAACGTAAATATTATAGATAAACTCATAAGAGTAGCCTGCATCTTGACCGAGTTTAAAAATTAAATCAATTTCATTATTTGAAGAAATAATAGTCGAACTAACATTAAAATTGCGATTGAAATATGCGATAAAGGAAGCCTTTTTAGAAGAACTAGGGTGAAAAGAATTAGCCGGAATGCATGTGTTGGTAAACGACGTGCATTGGTGGACGTTATTGTTTCCCATAACTTTTCTAATATTCAGTCTTCTGTATTTCGTAAATCTACGTTTACCAACACGTGCATTCCGGCTAATTCTTTTCACCCCATTTCTTTTCTAGTCAAAAAGAAGTCGGTTGTTATTTTTTTAATATAATAAACCACGCCTGACTTGTATATTATTCCTATATCTTCCCTAATAAGAGGTGATACCGAACTTTTGCTTTAAAATATCGTCTCAATGTTTCATCACGAATATAGGAATTTTAAATACAATTTAACAAACAATGCATGTTCATATTAGTTCTCCAACTATTTAATTTATTAAACTTACTTAACTTATCTCCTGAAACAGTTTTCAGCAGAAATACAGTAATTTAATTCTGCATTGCAAGTGGAGATTAATTGATAAAATTAAAACTTGTTAAAAATCGCAAAAATATTTCTGAATTTGAGTAAAGCTAAAGAAAATTAAATTACGTTACGTATGCAAATATGAATTTCGGGTCGTGTTGCTTAGAAAACAAATCAGCAGTAGCTCGAGTCCGATGGAGCCGAAATGGTTTTGCAGAAATAACAGTTATATAAGTTTATTCGATTTTTCAGACTCATTTCTTTCTTCTACAAACTTTCAAAGCGCTACAAATTAGTCGTTAACTGTTTATAGCTTGCTAGAATTTTTAGTTTTCTCCCCGATTTCATCTGGATATTCCGACCATAGACTTCATCTCAAAATATCATTTTTTTTACTAACTTGATGACTGTATATAAATTAAACTTGAATGTAAAACCTCGTCAGAGACATTATACAAGTTAATCTATAAACTTGCCTGGCGGCATATAAATACGTACTTAAATACGAATATTTTCATCTATTCTGTTCAAAGCTCACCAATCATTAAACATCTTTAGAATCCCCAAGTCCATTTAACTTCCTAATGTTTTTAAACAAAATAAAATATCTGGTGCTTATGCACCCATATTTCACCAAGGAGTAAATAAATAGACTGCGCTGCAACAATCTTGATATTTTAAGTATTACAACTTTCCTAGGCATTGTGAAATCAAAGGTTAAAATACTAAAATATCGAATTTATAACCACTATACTTCAAAAACTAAGAGCTCGATCCAAAATCTAATTATATACACTTGTAGAGAGTTCAAAAAGCTACAAATTCTGGATTATTGTTCATAGCTAGCACTTTTAGTTTTTGAGATATAAGCATTACAAACTTGAAAAGCAGTACATTTTCAATCTTCCGAGAAGACGATTATTGGAAAACTAATATAGATTAAAAATAAATATAGATTTATAAACTAAATTTTCTAATGCATAGTTTTGTCGTTTACTATTTATATATATATATAAATAGTAAACGACATATATTATAGTTTGTATGATTTTTTGAGTGGGGAAAAAAAACACTTACTCGGATAGATACTTTATCAAGTCAATTTATCAAGTCGGATAGATTACTCGGATAGATACTTTATCAAGTTTTTTTTAAAAGTTCAAAATATTAAAATCTTGAAATTATGTTTATATATTCACAATTTGGACCTTATTTCCGATAAAATAAGAAACATCATTTACATTTTCAGCTATTAGGTTGGGAGGTATAAGCTTCTAAAGTGTTTATATTTTTCGTAACGTTCCGATTTTCGTCATATAAACCCCAAGAAAAGATGTTATTCACATTTAAATAAAAAAAAAGAAAAAAAAGTGTACAAATCTTGAAGAATTGACAGCAGTTCATTATTTTTACTTTCCCTGCAATACATGGTAATGTATAGGGAAAGTATTGGAATCATGCCGAAAATCACAACTCGAGTTTTCGACGGATCTACACGTTTCAAGACCTCTAGAATACGAAAAAACCATTTTTAGCGTGACGTCTGTGTGTGTGTCTGTCTGTGTGTCTGTCTGTGTGTCTGTGTGTCTGTGTGTCTGTCTGTGCAGATTTTGTATCCACTCTAACTGAAAAACTAATGGACCGAATTTCACAAAATTTGGTAGGTAAGTCACTTGTGGGCGGGGCAGGTGCTGATTAGTTTTGGGTATAATTCCAGATAAAAGAACCCGCCTTTTTGTGCGAAATGGCCCGCAAAAGCTTGTATCCACTCTAGCTAAAAAACTACTGGACCGAATTTCACAAAATTCGGTAGTTGAGTCACTTGTAAGTCATCCTGGTGCTGATTAGATTTTGGTACGATTCGGAAAAAAAATAACCTGCCTTTTCTTACAAAATGGCCCGCAAAAGTCATCAAAATCTAAACTAAAGAACTACGCATGCTCAAATATATCCATTAAATGCTTGTTTAATACGTAATTTTTAACGAAGAAAAGAATAAGACCAACCCCATTACACTAGGACTAGCCGTTCTCGAGATATTTTAGTTTTTCGTAATTTCTCTACGCCACCTATGAAATTAAGTCCGGTTACCGAATGAGAAATAAAATTGAATTAAAAGTGAAATAAATTTAATGAAAATAAACAGAACGAGGATATAATATCTGCAGGGAAAGTCATGTGCTGCCCACATCAGATTTTTTCTATAGTACAGAGCAAAAATTAAAAAAAAATAATTGAGAATTGGATAAAAAATTTTTTTGTACGGTGGCATTTTGAAAGTTCATTACACATAATTTTACGTCTTATCAGAACAGTAAATTCCAATGCAGTAAAAAATAAAATTTCATTTTTTTCTAAATGTTGTTTTGAATGATGGATCGTCTCTGAAGAACACCAAATTCGTGAGCACTATGGTGCTCTCAAGCAATATACTGCCACTACAGACCTCTGGTCTAGAGGATGACATGCACATGTCTTGAACTCGAGCTGTAGACTTGTGCAGTTATTATTGCGTAGTTAGACATTACGTCTACAGATAGTTTGACTGTAGTTATAATGAAAAAAAAAATGTTTATGTCCACAGCCCGACTTAGCCTAACTGGGGCTCAGGCGAGACCTTCACCGGGGCCCCCTTCACCTCTCGATATATACAAAATATTTCCCGCAAACATAATTGCATTCTAGAAAAAGAAATACAATATGGGGTTCTTAGATATTTCAAAGGAATTTAAACTATTGGCAACGTTCTTAACCTTTTGCTTACGGGTGGGACAGTGTTAATCTCAAACGAAGAACCTCTCAAAAAGACAGGTATTTGACATACCCTATCCCAGATCCCCCTTTGCAGGCATTGGCGAAAGTTACCAATAGTTTAAATTCCTTAAATAGTTCTAATCCCACCCGTAAGCAAAGGTTAATAGCCAAGATACCAACTTGCTAAATGAGTGCTGTTAATCCCTGTATATCCTCAAAATTAATCTATCCGCTGGTCAAGCATGTTCCAAACATATACCTTTTTTAGGACGCAGCCGTTAATTATTTGATGTCGCAATTGTTTAGTTTGGGGCCCCTCTAACGTGGGAGCCCTGGGCAGCTGCCCCGCATAACCCTGCGTTAATCAGGCCCTGGTCCCACAATTTCGAAAACCTCTGTGGTAACTAAGTAAAAGTCGGTTTATAAAGCTCAATGTCGTGTGAATGGATGTGTCAAAAACTGACTTTAATATTACAGATGTTTGAAAATCCCGTAGCAGCAAGTAAAATATCTGGTTGTTATGGCAACAATGACAATTTTTGTCATGGCGACTTTTTGTTGTCATGGCAACAACGGCTAAGTGTTATAAGACGCACCAACTAGCCCAACGATGCTGCTTTCTGCAGTGTGAGCATGATCGTTGTATTTGAATACAGTTTAAATATTCACAAATAAATCCACTTTTGTAAAGCTAAAGTTAGTGATTTCCGCTTAGACCTGATGCATATTTCATACTAGAGCCTTGAGAATCTTCCAACCTTGGAAAGTCCAAGCGGTGTTTCTCTTTGTGATAATTCATGTTTAACGTGAAATATTCGGACGTTGACCACACCTTTCGCGATGTATGGTAGTATTTGTACTTGCTAATATTCTACACTTTCTTTTCTCATTGTCACTTGAAAGGAGCGACAAAAGAGAGGAGTACTTGCTTGAGAGGATTCATTTTGTGTTGGGAAATTTATGTTGGCTCTATATGCACATAGTGCACAATCTCACCGAAACTCCACATTCAAGTCGAGGGTGACTCAGTTAGTATTTTTTACTTTCCCTGCAATACATGGTAATGTATAGGGAAAGTATTGGAATCATGCCGAAAATCACAACTCGAGTTTTCGACGGATCTACACGTTTCGAGACCTCTTGAATACGAAAAAACCATTTTTAGCGTGACGTCTGTGCGTGTGTCTGTGTGTCTGTCTGTCTGTCTGTCTGTCTGTCTGTGTGTCTGTCTGTCTGTCTGTGCAGATTTTGTATCCACTGTAACTAAAAAACTAATGGACCGAATTTCACAAAATTTGGTAGGTAAGTCACTTGTGGGCGGGGCTGGTGCTGATTAGTTTTGGGTACGATTCGGAATAAAAGAACCCGCCTTTTTTTGCGAAATGGCCCGCAAAAGCTTGTATCCACTCTAGCTGAAAAACTAATGGACCGAATTTCACAAAATTCGGTAGATGAGTCACGTATAAGTCACTCTGGTGCTGATTAGATTTTGGTATGATTCGGAAAAAAATAACCTGCCTTTTTTTGCAAAACGGCCCGCAAAAATCTTCAAAATCTAAACTAAAGAACTAGGTATACTCAGATATATCCATTAAATGCCCGTTTAATACGTAATGTTTAACGACGAAAAGAATAAGACCAACCCCATTACACTAGGACTAGCCGTTCTCGAGATATTTTAGTTTTTCGTACTTTCCCTACGCCACCTTTCAAAATAAGCCCGGTTACCGAATGAGAACGAAAATTGAATAAAAGTGAAATAAATTTAATTATAATAAAGAGAACGTTAATATAAGTCTGCAGGGAAAGTCATGTGCTGCCCACATCAGATTTTTACTTTCCCTGCAATACATGGTAATGTATAGGGAAAGTATTGGAATCATGCCGAAAATCACAACTCGAGTTTTCGACGGATCTACACGTTTCGAGACCTCTAGAATACGAAAAAACCATTTTTATCGTGACGTCTGTGTGTGTGTCTGTGTGTCTGTCTGTGTGTCTGTGTGTCTGTCTGTGCAGATTTTGTATCCGCTCTAACTAAAAAACTAATGGACCGAATTTCACAAAATTTTGTGGGTAAGTCACTTGTGGGCGGGGCTGGTGCTGATTAGTTTTGGGTACGATTCGGAATAAAAGAACCCGCCTTTTTTGCGAAATGGCCCGCAAAAGCTTGTATCCACTCTAGCTGAAAAACTAATGGACTGAATTTCACAAAATTCCGTAGATGAGTCACGTATAGGTCACCCTGGTGCTGATTAGATTTTGGTATGATTCAGAAAAAAATAACCTGCATTTTTTTGTAGAATGGCCCGCAATAATTGCCAAAATCTAAACTAAAAAGCTACGTATGCTCAAATATATCCATTAAATGCTTGTTTAATGCGTAATTTTTAACAAAGAAAATAATAAGACCAACTCCATTACACTAGAACTGGCCGTTTTCGAGATATTTTTGTTTTTCGTATTTTCCTACGCCATTTTTGAAAATAAGTCTAGTTTTCAAATGAGAACGAAAATTGAATTAAAAGTGAATTAAATTTAATTTAAATAAATAGAACGTGAATATAAGTCTGCAGGGAAAGTCATGTGCTGCCCACATCAGATTTTTATTTTTTGGTGCAAATTTTAATGGTTATTCCTTTTTGTTTAAGCTTACTGATCATTTTAGAATTCCATTTTACTCTTATATTTAAATGATGCGTAATCAAACTTTTACAAAATATTGAAATATATATATATTTTTCAGAAGTCTGACACGTGATTATTCAATTATTCGCTTATTTTAGCTGTCGAAGAGTGAATCATTTTACCGTGAGATCCCGTTTCACCGGTGTATCACAGGAGGCGGGACAGGAACCTAGTCGGTGTAGTAGACACATGGAACATACTATACTCCCCTTAATCCCTCACCTCTCGGATGGACTTTCGGACCTATAGATTTATAGTGCCCTTACTCCGCTTAGACACCGGGATAGTTTTGGACGGCGTTAAAGATCGAACTCGGTTCTTCCTCGTGCGATCCTCTCGTCATAATAACTGGGCTATCCCCATTCTTACAGTATAATCGTTCTTCCATCGCAACTGCTGCTTTGGAGGAGCTAGATAGCCTGGGTAATAAATAAACCATACATAATAAAGAAAAATGTGTGTGTGTGTGCGCGCGCGCACTCGGGCAGCTTGTAACAGAAAATCCAAATGTCGTAAAACCATGAAACTTAGTACATAGGCAAGCCAGGACTCGAATAGGTGCACCTCGACCTTAATATATATATAATTTTTATTTTGAATTAGTTTTTTAGTTATTTTATGTTTTATTCCTATTTACAACAATTTTTGCCTATATTCACAGAAATCGATTCTTTAGAGATCTGAAATAGTATCACAAAATTTCCTTCTTGACACAATCGGAAAGATACAAAAATTATCTTCCAAATAAACTTGAAATGGAATTCGTACTATCAATGGACGAATTTTCCTGAATTTAAAACAAAACTATATACATTTCGTGGGTTTCAAACCTCTCATTTTTATATTACGATACAAAAAAAGGCATGCTATTCAACGTTTATAACTTAGCAGCAAAATAGTCCTAAATAGTCCATAGTAGTCCGCAGACTACTTCAGAAAAAAAATTCCTAATTCTATCCGTTGATTGGTTATAATTTTTTTTAACAGAGCCATGTCTGAATCAACCGGTGTTGAATCAACCGAGCGTTCCTCCCATTACCGAACGGACTCCTTTTGCAGCGCTTTTCTACTTACTGAAGCCACCCCCACGCACGGGGAAATCGTGTTGTCCGTTCCCGCACGACGTTCTAATGTGTAATCCAGATTGGATGATTTTATTTTTAGTGTGAGGATGATTTTAGCTCAAAGCAGGCAATTAATTTGGAAATGGAATTTTGAAGATTTTATTGGTATCGTGAAAATTTGCATCGTGTATGAATTTAGAAAGTGTTTTAGCACGATTGATGATTTAAAATTTATTATGGACAAAGGTATGAGAACAGGAGCAAGAATAAAGTTACCTGTCTAATACTCGTATCATTAGATATTAAAAACTCATTTAACACTATAAGATGGGAAGGGGAAACTTAAAGCATATCAGACCCCAAGTAAATCAGAAGAAATCATTAAGGATTTCCTCAAAAGCCGTACAGATAATAATGGTGAAAGTGAGACACTAATAAAATATAACATTGAAATACCACAAGGATCGAGCTTAGCACCGATTCTTTTGTTATTGATAGTAGACGATGCTTTGAAGATCAACTTTGAAAGCAAAAATATACATATGCAAGCTTTCGCAGATAACATTGCCATAGTTATGAACGCCATGCCTATTTAAGCAATATGGGCTTCAGAGCCCACGTTGCTAAATGGGTATACAGGAATATTAGTTACAGGAATGGGCAGAGAAATACCAACTACAGTTTAGTATGCAGAAATCTAAGTTTGCGATGTTTCCGTATGGGAAAACTGATTACTAAAATCTCTTTGCTCACATGATCTATTGGACGTCCCACTTGAATGATATTAAAAACCGGGTAGCAAACTTTCACAAGTTGAAAAGGTACCGGGTAGCAAAAAACCGGGTAGCATACATCACAAGTTAAAAAGGTACTCTTGAGCTACCTTGGGATTAAAGCTAGAAATTTTGAGAGAATTCTATCTCAGAGCGACGGAGAAGTTCATTATATACGGAGCTGAAGTCTGGTATAATGATATTAGAAGAATTAACGATAAACTTGTACAGATACAAAGAATATAACTTTTTCCATAAAAAAGTGCTATAGAACGGTGTTTAACAATGCCATACAGGTTCTGGCATGATGTTATACAACTTAATATTAAATTAAGAAATGAAGTGGCTTTATACAGGCTTATGTACTGACAAGAAAATATCATTATAAATAAAGAAGTTATTTCCCCACAGAAGTGGATATAATTAAATACAGCAACATCCCCTCATGGGAGGCAAAGATATTAAGTTGGGACTATATTATCCTAAAAGAGGATGAAAATAGGGTACATACAAGTGAATCAAAAATGAAAGTAAAGTTGGATGTGCTTTCGTGCAATACGAATACAGCGAAATAACTAAAGTAGAAAAAATTAGATTTAATAACACAACAGTTTATAGTGCAGAACTGTATGGGATCCACTAGGCGTTTCTCGTTTTAGTTGACCTTAGCTCGCACGGTGAAGTGATTGCATACGTTACATCCAAACGCTTTATCGTTGATAACTTCGTCGTTTGTGGGTCAATTTCGACGAAATGAACTGCATTCTATTGTAATCTATCGAAACTGCATAATTAAAAAAAAATTAAAACATAAAACAATTTAAGAAAATCTAAAAAATATGTTGAAATCTATCCCTAGGTACCTTGTGCCATCGTCAGACACAATACGTATTAACCTTTTCCAATTCCAAATATGCAAACAAAGATTCGCAACAATCGATATCGAGTAACAGAGTTGCTCACTATTTTGTTCTGATACTCAATGTTTTCTAGGTTGTTCACACATTTTTTTAACGATTTTGACTTTCTCCATGAATTAAATTTAAATGAAAAAGAAACACCTGACTGGCATCAAATCGGAATAGGGTTTAATAATCGTCTGCATCATAAAAAATATTCTTTGCTTTAAAATGTCGCTGGAAAATAAAAAATGGATCGAAGGATATATTTTTGTCTTTACGAAATGAAATACTCTTATTCGATTATTAAAAAAGATGTGAAAAGCATGGTTTTCATATATTTCTATATTTCTACACGTGAATTAAGTGACATAATTAATAAAAACGGAAAGAAACGTCAAAGTTTACATTTGACTGGAAAAAAAGTAAAAAATGCATATCCAACAAAGGTACGTACATCTCTTATTATATCTAAAGTTGCATCTCATGTTTTAAAAGAAAAAGAAAATCCAACCTCCCAAAGAACTATCGAAAAATCTTTAAACATCTGTATAGGAACTGTAAACAAAATTATAAAATCTGATTTAAAGCTAATCAAAACAAAAAATCATGATGTTCATCGCCTGACGCCAAAATATGTTTCTCAGCGTAAGATTAGTATGTGCAGATTGTTGTATGAAAATTATTTAGCAGGTGAAAAATGGAAATATGTAGTTACAATTGAAGAGCTTGGATATATTTATCTGATTGCAATAGAAAAAGATAGATTTACTACCAAAAAAGAGGAGAAAAAGACCTAAAATGTTGGTTCAGAGAAATCAAGGAAAGTTTTGCTAAAAGTTTTATGGTTATTGCTAGATTCTCGTATAACGGAAAACTTAAAATAAGGAAAGTAGGAAAAAATGTTAAAAGCAACTCGGATTACTATCAGAAATATGTTTTAACACCTGTTTTCAAATAAGACATTCCATCATTTTACCCAAACAATCTTCACTGTGTTAAGTTCCATCAGGATAAGGCTACCAGCCATACCTCTAAATCTACTGCTATATTTTTTGACAAAATGAGAAATGAAGCCAAAATTGAGGCTATTCCATTTAAATGCATCCCACCCAAGTCCTCCGACATGTCTCCTATGGATTACTGTGTATTTTGTCTTTTAAAATAAGTTCTTTATAAGCGGCATCCCAAAACATTGGATGGACTCTGTAAGATCGTGGTGGAGGAGTGGAACAAAATCAACCTTGACATTTTAAGAAAAGCTCTTTTATCTTGGAAACCAAGGTGTTGTAATATGATAGTTCAACAAAAAAGCTATCACACTGAACATATTAGAAAATAAAATTCTTATCTGTGTTTATATAATTTTTTTTTCAAAATCGATATTGCATAATAAACTGGATTCTGTATGCACACAATTTATATAATACTCATTTGTATTTGCTCTTTTCCCTTGCTTATTGTAATATGTAAATTTGTGTGTATATTTTGCTTAGTATACATTTTTTAAGCAATGGTGCTCTTCTTGATACTTTCTGATGATGGACGTTTGATGTCCAAGAATTTTATCATTTGTATTTTACGCCCGGAACGTGGAAAACTTTTAAGTGTTTTAGTGTTTTTAATTGAATTCATATATTTTAATTATTTACTTATGTTAGTAATATGCAGTGAAAGTAAGAATTTGCTATTAAGATTTTAAATTTAGGGAATAGTATCGTATCGGGGCATAGCGGTCAATTTTTCCTACGCTCTCGGAGCTGTCGATATATGTATGCGTCCGTGTAGCGGGCAGAGGTTTGTTTCGGCGTTTATTTAGGGCGTATTAAGTCCACGTAGCCACGAGTGCACATTTCTCCAGGGACGATTACATACATCTCTTAAAAAATTGAGTAAATGACTGCAATTTATCCCTGCTACGAATTCCGAGCAACACTGAGTACATTTTATACTTGCATAATAAACTGGAAATTTTTTATACAGAATAAGCTGCTTCTCACTAATAATTCTACTGAATTAAGGTTCAGAAGACGAATAGTATCACAAACCATATTTTCCGCAGAGTAAGAAGATATCAATGATCGACTAACTCGGATTTTGCGTCTGTTTCAATAGCGATACAGTCGCACCTGCCTTAAATGGAATTCAGGGGACCGGAAGAAATTTTCGTTCTGAAAAGGTTTCCGTTTCCTGCAGGCATTTCCAGAAACTCTAAGTTTAAAAGTTTATCTGGAAATGCTGATAGTCCATATGTAATGGCTCACCTATACATCAGACTTTAAAAATTCTGATAAATGTATTTGGATAAATCCGATTAATACTATGTTATACCATAATAGCTAATTTAATTATTTTAAATATGTATATACGCACATTTTTACTTTCCCTGCAATACCTGGTAATGTATAGGGGAAGTATTGGAATTATGCCGAAAATCGTAACTCGAGTTTTCGACGGATCTACACGTTTCGAGATCTCTAGAATACGAAAAAACTATTTTTAGCGTGACGTCTGTGTGTGCGTCTGTGTGTCTGTCTCTCTGTGTGTCTGTGTGTCTGTCTGTGTATCTGTGTAGTGGATATGTATCCACTCTAACTCAAAAACTTATGAACCGAATTTCATAAAATTTGGTAGGTAAGTCACTTGGGTATGACCCTGGTGCTGCTTAGATTTTGGTATTAATTGCGAAGGAACAACCTGCATTTTTTTACGAAATGGCCCTCAAAAATGTCATGTATCCACTCTAGCTAAAATACTAATTGACCAAATTTCACAAAATTTGGTAGATAAGTTACTTGTGGGATACTCTGGTGCTGATTAGATTTTGGTACGATTCGGAAAAAAATAACCTGCCGTTTTTTTTTAAATGGCCCGCAAAAATCGTTAAAATCTAAAATAAAAAAATCTGATGTGGGCAGCACATGACTTTCCCTGCAGACTTATATTAATGTTCTCTTTATTTTAATTAAATTTATTTCACTTTTAATTCAATTTTCGTTCTCATTCGGACTTATTTTCAAAGGTGGCGTAGAGAAAATACGGAAAACTACAATATCTCGAGAACGGCTAGTCCTAGTGTAATGGGGTTGGTCTTATTATTTTCGTCGTTAAAAATTACGTATTAAACGAGCATTTAATGGATATATTTGAGTATACCTAGTTCTTTAGTTTAGATTTTGACGATTTTTGCGGGCCATTTTGCAAAAAAAGGCAGGTTATTTTTTTCCGAATCGTACCAAAATCTAATCAGCACCAGGGTAACCCACAAATGACTCATCTACTGAATTTTGTGAAATTCGGTCTAGTAGTTTTTTAATTAGAGTGGATACAAGCTTTTGCGGGACATTTCGCAAAAAAAGGCGAGTTCTTTTATTCCAAATCGTACCCAAAACTAATCAGCACCAGACTCGCGCACAAGTGACTTACCTACCAAATTTTGTAAAATTCGGTCCATTAGTTTTTTAGTTACAGTGGATACAAAATCTGCACAGACAGACAGACAGACAGACACACAGACACACACACAGACGTCACGCTAAAAATGTTTTTTTGTATTCTAGAGGTCTCGAAGCGTGTAGATCCGTCGAAAACTCGAGTTGTGATTTTCGGTATGATTCCAATACTTTCCCTATACATTACCATGTATTGCAGGGAAAGTAAAAATCTGATGTGAGCAGCACATGACTTTCCCTGCAGACTTATATTAACGTTCTCTTTATTTTAATTAAATTTATTTCACTTTTAATTCAATTTTCGTTCTCATTCGATAACCGGACTTATTTTCAAAGGTGGCGTAGGGAAAGTACGAAAAACTAAAATATCTCGAGAACGGCTAGTCCTAGTGTAATGGGGTTGGTCTTATTCTTTTCGTCGTTAAAAATTACGTATTAAATCAGCATTTAATGGATATATTTGAGTATACCCAGTTTTTTATTTTAGATTTTGGCAATTTTTGCGGGCCATTTTGCAAAAAAAGGCAGGTTATTTTCTTCTGAATCGTACCAAAATCTAATCAGCACCAGGGTGACCTATACGTGACTCATCTACCGAATTTTGTGAAATTCGGTCCATTAGTTTTTCAGCTACAGTGGATACAAGCTTTTGCGGGCCATTTCACAAAAAAGGCGGGTTCTCTTATTCCGAATCGTACCCAAAACTAATCAGCACCAGCCCCGCCCACAAGTGACTTACCTACAAATTTTTGTGAAATTCGGTCCTTTAGTTTTTTAGTTAGAGTGGATACAAAATCTGCACTGACAGACAGACAGACACACAGACATACACACAGACGTCACGCTACAAATGGTTTTTTCGTATTCTAGAGGTCTCGAAACGTGTAGATCCGTCGAAAACTCGAGTTGCGATTTTCGGCATGATTCCAATACTTTCCCTATACATTACCATGTATTGCAGGGAAAGTAAAAATACGTATGTTCAAATATATCCATTAAATGCTTGTTTTATACGTAATTTTTAACGAAGAAAAGAATAAGACCAACCCCTTTACACTAAGACTAGCCGTTCTCGAGATATTTTAGTTTTTATTTTTTATTTTCTCTACGCCATCTTTGAAAATAAGTCCATTTACCAAATGAGAACGAAAATTGAATTAAAAGTGAATTAAATTTAATTAAAATAAAGAGAAAGTGGATATAAGTCTGCAGGGAAAGTCATGGGCTGCCCACATCAGATTTTTCATACTGCGACCACAGGAGTATATGTAAATAAAAATATAGTGTACCCCATGCCCTTAACTATCAGCTTATTACCATTCCTTAAAACCTAGATAAATTTTCTCACAGGCAAAATATTACTGCTTACTATAAAACAAAATAGTAAATTAAAAAAGAAATTGTGAGATGAACTTTGAAAATAATCCAACATGGTTTCTTGGACACGTGTCTCACTAATGATGGGATTTTCAGTTAAAAATCGGGCATTGATTAATATTTCTAGCATTTCAGAGTCTCCCTGATTAAGGGAAAATTCTTAAAGTTCTGAAATGGCTTTCAGAAAATCGTGATATAATTTAATAGAAAGTTCTGTGAAAAATGGTTCTCATGGAAAAAAATGGCTAAAATAGTCGGATGATTTTTCCTTTCTCTGTCCGTTACAACGGGTGCTTTTTATTAACAAAATATTTTACATTGGCCGTCTGTTTCCGCGTTGTGCAGGTTCCGTTTCATACAGGAGAAAATAACATGCATTTCCTATGTTTTTGGACGGAGCTAAAAATATTTTCCGCTTATTACAGTACTAGCAGCATACCCGTTCTTCGTACGGAATATATAATATAAAGAAACTTATAATTCGCAATCATGTGCAAATTCTGTTAAAATATTAAATTTATTGCTCCTAAAGAGAAGTTTAAGAATATCTGTTCTCACTATGCAAAATTATCTTCATGGGCAGATCTGAAGAATAAAACATCCTGGCCCCTTTTGTAAGCAAATTTACAAAAAAAAGGAATTGTATCAATATATGCAACCCCATACTACTTATATTGTCGCAGATTAGAAAATATGCCAGTGTGCTAGTAGAAGATTACCCGTATTACAATATGAGTATCAAAAATATTTGCCAAAATAAAAGAGATGACGTAATAAATTGGAAATATCAATAATCCCCGTAATCTTTATACCAGAAGGCGTAATGGATTCCAATGTATGCCAATGTATAACAAAATATATGCCAATATACCTGTACTACTTATGTTCTCATAGATTAGAAGATATAATGCATTTGTAGAAGATTACTCGTACAAAGTACTATATATGAGTTTCAACAATTTTCGTCATAATAAAACAATGGCATAATAACTTGAAAATATCAATAATCCCTGAATCAACAGTCCCCGAAAATATCAATTATAAGAATGTTTAAACCTGAAGAACGTAATTGATATTATCCAGTCAAAAATGCAATGTCAATGACATTTATTTTATATACATATCTTTATTATTCAAATCGGAAAAGATTTAATATAAAATCGTATGCGGCATAACACATTGGATCCGTTGCTAAGCGACATGTTATCATTTGCTTCAAATAAATTGATGGAAATCATATCGTCTGAATAATGCGATCTCCATGGAAGGTTTGGCGACATTTTAGTCAATTTAGCGATAACTTAAAAAATCGCCAAATTTATCGCCAAATGGGACTGCAAAACAGATAGACCCATTTTGCGACAAATTGACGAAACATCATCACAATACTGTCCCCTCCGGTCGTCCAATTTGTTGCTCTAAGTCCTCTGGACGAGCCGGACGGCCTGGGGCTTTCACAATACTATCCCTTAACAAAATACAATTATTTTCATTTATTAAGCGCGATTTTATCAATTCCAGGATATTTTTATGGACTCACAAATACTTTTATCAATTTCGTGATATTAAAAAAATTCGTTAAATGTGTTACTAAGTAGTATGGATGGATTGATCGACAAATGCTACCGAAACATCATTTCAGTACTCTATTCTAAAAACAAATCATTGATTTGCGCCAATTTTATAAATTTGGAAACATTTCCGCTAATTTGGTAAAGTTTAAGAGAAGTTACCAAGTTATTTAGAGATATTACGCTAAATTCGTAGCTCTGAATTTGCAGATCTGAAGAATAAAATATCCTGATCCCGTCTGTATAAACTAAATGAAAACACTAAAATTGTATTATAAGATACACCCGTTCTAATCTTTTTCTGCTTCAACAATCGGCTAAATGAATTCATTGGGTGAACACAATATATGAGTTTATTAGCTAAACACAATATATGAGCTGGAAACCACTTTGCTAAAATAATTGAAAGTCATGTACGCGGTCGGCAATTTATATAATTAAAAGAACAATCAAACCGTTCATTTAAAAATATATTTTTACATCCATTTATTTATTATTCAAATAGAAAAAATAATAATAAATATTAACAACACATTTAATTTCATTCCGTTGCCGAGCAACATGATATAAGATAGAATCTTCCTCATAAAATGCAAAATTTAATAGCCATTTTTATTTCTTTATACTTTTCATTTTTCAGTAAAAGATTGTATAATATAAACCAAGAAGATAGATTTCCCATTTAAATCATGTTTCAAACAATTGATGTTTTCAGAAAGTAACTAATTAGTGCAAAAAATCTCCCCTCAAACTCTGAGATACAGTTTTAATTCACTTTCAAACGATTTTCAAGCTTTTCGTTTGGATAAACCACGGAGGTAGAGAGGAGAACTCCTAAGAAAAAGTTTCGTTTTTCATTAATATCTCGACAACCCCTGGTCTTAGATACTCGAAACTTGGGATAAATTTATGGGGGGATATTTAAAGGTTATCCACAAAATTTCATCAAATTCGATTCAGCCGTTCTCCCGTGATGATGAGACAAACGAAAATATCGTTTTTTACTAATATCTCGAGAACCACTTATTGTAGAAACTCCATTTATGGACTAAATTTTAAGTGGGACTATTTCCAGGCTACCCACAAAATTTCATCAAATTCGGTTCAGCCGTTCTCCCGTGATGATGGGACAAACAGACAGACAGACAGACAGACAGATTTTCATTTTTATTTATATAGATTCTGTTTCCCACAAGTATCGTTTCAAACAAGTTCGACTGTAGTATGGAAAATGATATATTTATCTAGTTCAGCACTTATGGTCTAGATGGCAGCACTGCCCATACTTTACTAGAGTCAAAAAAGGGACTTTAAACTTGACACACTTTACTAGAGAGTTTCAAGATAGGATTCACTTAGTTTCTAAAACAGAGGTTCTCAAACATTTCTGCCCTCGAAGCACTTACTTTAGCGTTTGCTTTATTTTCAAAAATTTTAGTAATAGTATTTAATGCGTTTTTTGTGATTTGTAAATTAAAATATTAACTATGAAAATCAGTGTTTATTACAGAACTGTTACGAGGTGGGAGGGCGAATTGAATCTCAGAGGGGGATATTGCACATATATATATTTTAATTGCATTTGGCTAGATAATAAAGTTTCTCCGGGGAGAGTTTCGTCCTGCCTTGGATTTGTGCTTGAAAGCAACATTGATTAAAATGTATATTTATCTAGTTCCATATTTGAGCTCTAGATAGCAGCACTGCTGATACTTTACTAGAGTCCCTTTTCTATATTTACTAGGGAAGGAACTCTGTACTTTTACTGTAGAGCAGTGTTTCCCAACCTTTTTTGTGCTCCTCTAGTGCTATGTCCTACCTAAGCCTTTCTAAAATTCTTATGCCCCCCCCCCCCCCCCATGTGACATATACATAATTTTTAATATTAAAAAATTGAATTGTTCCCTGAAGAAACTTAAATGATAGGTTTTAGGAAGAAATCACTAGGAAATTGTTGAGGAAACACAGTAAGGAAATTTTCAAAACATATAATGGAGAACTGAAATTCAAGTACGAAATAATTTTAATGAAAGATTTTTCTATATTATTTTAATTATTAGTAATTATTTATTATTTAAATTTAGCGAGATCCTTGCGCTTGCTGCTTGCTGCAAAGAGATTTTATGTTAGGTTCCAATTTAGTTAGCTTCAGTCTCTAAGTCTCCCCGTTGTGTTATATTCAGCCGATTTCTTTTTTTTAGCAGCAAATCATTTTTGGCACTAAATCCACATTCAGCTAAATATGAAGATGGAAACGGTAACAATAGTTTTCTTGCACATTTGGTTGAATTTGGATATTTGATTTATGTTTCCTCACAAAACCATGCCATCGCTCCTTTTATATTAAATAAAGTTTTAACCGACTCATCATTTTGCATTTCTACGAGTTCTTGATATTGCAAATCTGAAATATCAGACAAATCCACTAACATTGGTTGCATCATCCAAGTTGGAAAATCAATTTGTTTCAAATCAGAAAATCTTTCTTTTAAATCAGTCGATAGAATTTTTAGATGATCGACAATAACAAGTGTAACGGTATCAGTCACTTCACATTTTTGGAGCCAATGAAACTTTTCAAAATTTTTGTTGTAAATATATTTCTGACATAATTCAATAAAGGTAATGAAATCAAATATCTTCGCTTTTGCATCGACAAGAGTTTTATGTGTTCCTTGAAGTTGATTATTTAATATATTTAGTTTTTCAAAGATATCGGTTAAATAAACGAACATGGCGGACAGAAGTTACCTATACTGGACATTTACCCAGCTCGAGTAGCGACTGAGAGTCGCCATACGGTTAACTTAAACTCTGGACGAGTCCATTTTCGAATTGACCCCCTTAACAATCAAATTGCCCCCCTGAGGGGCGTGGGCCCCACGTTGGGAAACACTGCTGTAGAGGCCTCTGATATGTTCGTTAGCTCCTAGGAAAGCGATTTCCAAACTTTTATGCCCCTGAAGCACCTACTTTAGCGTTTGCTTTATTTTTAAAAGTTTCTTTAATTATACTTAATGTAAAAAATGCTTTATATGTTTCGCAAATCACAGCATTCGCAATTATATTACTAATTAAATTGTAAAAATCAGAGCAGCAGAAGATAAAATTATAAATGTTCTGCCTAAATAATTTTTAAACACACACGTCATTGACGATCACCCGAATTGAATTCCAAAAGAGGAAATTTCAAAAGCTCAAATTTCATTCTATTGAAGTTTACGTTAATTTTCTTGGCTCTCCAATTCTCGTATTTAAAATAATTTTGGGACTTTTATACTTAAGTCCGAGTACATATTTAAGAGTATTCGAATTTTCAGTTTCCATAATTACGCATTACAAAGATCCAGGCTTACATAAATATATATAAGTACAACGAAACGGGGGGAATTAGTAGAGAAACCTCCTTTTCTATGAAATGCAATGGGAAAATGTTCAACCCGAGTTCGATTCTCGGCTTCTCCAAAATATAGCAGTATTTACGCGCAGTGTTTATTTCAGGACTTTTTGATTGTGTGTGTGTGTGTGTGGGGGGGGGGGGGGGTAAGGGGGAAGATTAAATTTTGTGAGGAGCGAGTTTTCTATTGGCCCTATATAAATATATCTAATTGCTGTGCCACATAAATAGAAACTAGGTTAACATAAAATGTCCGGAAAAAACCACTGTTTACGCGGAATATGACCACGTTAAATCTGTGGGTCCGAAAGTCCTTTCGAAAGGCTAGTGGCAGGGAAAGGAGGGTATGGTCTCTGTGGGTGTCGCTCCCAATGGATCCCGATCTAAATTGGGGGCACTGTCCCGGCTGTCCAAGCAAAAACCTTACACCTTCGGTTAGGTCGGATGGTGTGGGTCGTAAGAAAGGGGAAATGTTCAATGGAAGGTTTTTTTTAAAGTTCTCTTTCAAATCATAATCAAATAAGAACATTATTTTTAAAGGTTCAATTACTTTATTCATATTTTTATTTTTCACATTTCATCTCAGCACACCTAGTCTCTACCAGTGGCGAAGCGTCAAGAGAGACAAGTTAGATAGTGTTTATTCAAATAATTTACAATTAACCTTTTCCTTACGGGTGGGACAGCGTCCATTCCAAACGAAGAACCTCCCAAAGAGGTTTGACATACCCTATCCCAAACAGTTCGATCTCCCGTTGCAGTCATTGGCGTCCATGGATGCCAATGTCTGCAATGGGGGATCGAACTGTTTGGGATAGAGTATGTCAAATACCTATCTTTTTGGGAGGTTCTTCGTTTGGGATTGGCTCTATCCCACCCGTAAGCAAAAGGTTAAGTAATTTTTTTTTAATAAATTATTCGAAATAAATGTTTTCTCTGTAAATAAACAAAGGAAAAATCATATTTACATAATATTTGATAATAAATGATAAAATAAATTTGACAATTTTGCAATGTTACTTGATAATAAATGTTTTCTGTAAATAAACAAAGAGATATTTTTGTGTTCTGAAAACCAGACGGCTTCCAACTTCCGAAAAGAGAGACAGATTTTGGTCCCGACTGGCGCCTGACTCTTGTATGCATTAGCGTTTTGTTAAAGGGGAGACATATCAGATATGTCTCTCCGAGTGAGGAGATCTTGCATTAGAAATAGAACTCAAAGGAAATACTTGCGAATCTTTTATCATTTTATTGCATCAACCCGGGTAGACGTTGAAGACCCAGACCACACGACTAACCCTGACGCATATAGCTACTTAATGTGTGGCCCGACCCGGGTAGACGTGTCTAAGCTGTGGGATTTTTTGAGAGAGTGAAGATTCAAATTTGATAGCAAATTTGATATAGAGAATGGTTCAATTATAGGTTTTATGACATTTTTGATACGGAATTTTTCTATGTGAATCATAAATTAAACTTTTGATAATTGACAAAATAAAGCTTACTGAGTGGTATACTTATATTTTTTATTTACGTTTTCTGATTTTTTGCAGGCTAGTTAAAATAAAGTTTCCTATGGCTCCTAAATATACAGGCTGACGCAACCGCCATTTCGACTTTAATCTGTTTAGTGAGTTATCGTCTGCCTGTGCTATTTCAATGACACGCGCATGTTACAGGACTGATATTTGATACGCAATTTAACTGCAAAATAGATGCTTTTGCTAAAGAATGATACCAATCATTCAAGCTTCCAAACAGTTACCTTACACCTTTCTGGTAGGTCGGACGGTCTGGGTTTCAACAACCAATCATTCAAGAAATAATGATACCAATGATTCAAGAAAGTAGTATAGATTTTTTTTAATGTGAAATTCCAAGAAAAGGAGCCATCGCTTGAACTGGGAGTCAAGATGGCCACTATATATATATATGTCCCATAAATATTGACCTCGGCTTTTATTCCTTAAATATTGATCTTAGACATATATAATAAATTACAAAGTTGCGTAAAAAAGGTACAGAATATTATGAAATCGATTAAAATTTTCAAGGAAATTAAATTTTAAGAAATACAAAATGTAAATTTTTATACGGCCCCCCCGTACAAAAACATTTCCAATGAGTAAAATGTGCCCCATACACTAATAAGGTGATGTACAAAATTTCAACATTTCATCATAACTAACTTAAACCACTTTTCGATCCATCGACATGGGTTCTCAGAGGGGAAAAATCATGTCGGCAGATCGCGTTTCAGGGGTTATACATAAATTACGAAAGAAAATAATGATTACATAAATAAATAATAATTTTGCTATTTATTGGTACAAAAGTATCTACACTGTGTAGAAATAATAACTTTACACAAAGATTACAAAGCTTGTTCAAAATGTTTGCCATCCACGCTAATACAGAGCTGGATTCGCCTGATAACAAGCCTATGATGCATTTCTGCGTTGCGTAATTGCACTCTTGCTGTAAACATCTACATTTGAATTTGTGATTAATCCATCACCAACTTTGTTTAAACATATCTCTGGGACTTTTCGTGATAAAAAGCTGAAATTTTGTACACCACCTTATTAGTGTATGGCGCACATTTTACTTATTGGATATGTTTTTGTACGGGAGCCGTATAAAAATTTAAATTTTGTATTTCTTAAAATTTAATCCTTTGAATTTTTTTTTTTATCGATTTCATTAAAAATCTGTATCTTTTTTTTACGCAACTTTGTAATTTATTATATATGTCTAAGATTAATATTTAAAGAATAGAAACCGAGGTCAATGTTTTTGGGACACCCTGTATATATATATATATATATATATATATATATATATATATATATATATATATATATATATATGTATATATATATATATATATATATGTATATATATATATATATGTATATATATATATATATGTAAATATATATGTATATATATATATATATATATATATATATATATATAAAATTATAAATTAGTAATATATATAAATATAAATTAGTAAATCCAATGTTAGAATGTATGTAGTAACTCATAATACACTATTCCAAAATTTTCTACAAAATACAAAGAAGTAAAAGAAATTAAGACATAAATAGGAAATAATAATATATATATATATATATATATATGTAAATATAAATGTATATATATATATATATATATATATATATATATATAATATATATATATATATAGATATATATATATATATGTATGTATATATATGTATAATATGAATAAAAGGCTCAAAGCTGCACTAAAAAGAGGATTAGAAATATTTCCAAAATCAAAAGAGGGATGGATGGATGCATTGTACCAAAATATGGCCGGGGGAGGGGGGGGGGGGGTTGTGACTCCCTCACCCCGGTTAAGCTGGCTTATGTCGCGACAACACTCCCGGAGAGCCGGTACATTGCAAAATAGAATACGAAAGTATCAAGTTTTAAAATGAAAACCAGACATTATATACAAACAAATATAAGAGAGAATTGTCGAGATCCAGCCATATCAAAAATCACTAACAGTAAATGTTTGAAACATGTCCACTAGTATAAAAGAGCAAAATTACATAGCTTCTACTTTAAGAAGGCTTTAAATTTTGACACTTTATATAACAATAATAACAAAGTCTATCTCTAAAACCATTTACCCCAATGACAGTTAATAGTATCATACATGTAGAAGTACATCTTGCATACCGTATCATACATGTTGAAGTACATCTTCCATACCTTATTACACATTACACCCTATTCAAGAGGTCCTATATCAGTTATCACTACACTTTACCTGTGGCAATCCAGTATGTATATTGCCATCATTTTTATTTAAATATAATCTGTAACAATCGGTTACAGTTATTTTATAAAATTTGTAGATAATGTTACATAAAAAACACTTAGGAAAACCTTGTGAGATGGTGTTTTGTAGGGAACGAAAATCGCAAAAATATCGATCTTCCTTTTTACTGTTTATTCTCTGACTAACCATTAATTGTCCCAGTATAATATTTCTAAAAACATTTTTGTGCATACATGAGTTCCAGTTTATGATATAATTGATATTGAAGTGGAAGTCGTTGCGTTTATAGTACAAACGGAAACCAGTAGCTGCTGTTTATTGTCTGTTTGTATATTGCCAATCTGGCTGTTTGTATATTGTTAGATCAAGAAAATTTAGACTTTTGTCGACATTGTATGGAGTTTCAGTAAGTTTTAAATGCTGTGGATAGAAACCAAAATCCATCTGATATGCTTCACATGGATACGCTATTAAAATATCGTCAACGTAGCGAATGAACAGAATTCCGTTTAATATATGCGTTCCATCTTCATATTTATTCAGATATATATCAGCAAGTATTGATGAACAACCACCACCCATGGGTATACCATGTAATTGTTTAAAATAAGATGTGCCATCAAACAGTACAGTTTCGAATAAAACCATTTCTACTAATGTTTTAAATTTATATTTATTGATAATAGACTTCAAGTTGTATTTTTCGTAAATCTCCATGACTATATTGTATAAGTCTTTGATGTTTATATTTGAAAACAAATCATTAAAATGGAAGCTTTCAAAATACAAATACTCAGAAATTACATTTATTTTTTTAATAGCTTCTACACTATTACTAATAAAATATGCACCTTTATTTTTAATCTTAATCATTACTACTTTCAAAATAGATAAGAGTTTTTTATTAGCTGTTGTCAAATATGATTGAAAACCATTTGTAATGGGACGAAATTTAATAGGGTTTTTCTGAAGCTTAGGTATTAAAGTTATATATGGAAAACGGATTTGTTTCATTTTGTATCCCAATTTAATGTATTTCGATTTAATGCGATTCTCAATTTGTGACTTAGATTGCTGTAAAGGCAGGTATACACATGGATCGTGACAACATTTGTATAATAACTGTTTATAAAGCAAAACACAAGTAAATGCATAATTTGTCGTTACTTTGTCGACGTATGTTATTACAAATTTTTTGTGTATAGATGACAATGCATCTATCTATGTATTATAGTAGAAGTTACAGCATTATGATATTTTGACTCAAATGCCTTCCGAATAGCACTACTCCTTTCTTCGAAGGTTTCAATAGGGATACTGTATTTCACAGCCATACTATAAACAAATGTATTTATATTAGCTTCAAAAGATTTTTCTATAGATTGATAGTCATGCATTCTGTATTTAGTACCTAGTTCAAATATAGGTTTAAGTACAGGTCCGGACAGTATTTCCAAGTCTCCTGTGATTACGTGACCAAATTTCTCGTTTACATATGGTGTATATTGCTGACAATCACATGCATGATCGGTATCTTTAATACCTCTGCATACAGTATTATAATTAAAAAGACCTCTACAAAGAGGTTTAGCATATTTATATGCAATTTTTATTTTAATATTGACCGGTAATTTAAAATGATATTTACTTAAAATACTTGAAAAATCGATTTTTTTATTTTTGTATGTGATTATTAGATATTCTCGATTTACTTTAATAGTTTTATTATCTTGTAAAGAAATATTTAATCTTTTGGCACGTAAATTTATAAGATCAAGAAAAATATCAGGAAGTGGTGAATCATTCACGAAACGAAGTTTAAAATCAACTTCTGAACAGTATTTTCACAGATTCACTAGATAACGTTTTCTTATTCCATAAGTGAAGTTCTTAATCTATGATTGTGGAACATCGTTCATTTTTGCAATATTTTTTACAAAAAACACAAGTGCTGTAATAGAATCATCAAGTTTCAGCTTTACCTTTCTACCAGCCCTTTTATGACGTCTAGTAATATTATTTCGTGCAGTGTTGTTATAATTCTCTATAACAACGGAAGAAACAGGGTTTTGTATATGTTCAAGGTTGTATTGCACGTTATATAACACTGAATTTAATCCATACGTATAAATAGTATTATGTTTTTGTATATAATAATTTTCCCACCAAAGGCGATCTTTCAAGTTTACCATTATATCCATAATAGTGATTTGATTTGCATGGCTTCAATACCATGTACGCCAAAATGCCTTATTTCAATGGATGATTCAATGGAAGGATTTTTTGAAATTTATAGATTTGACTTCGATGTAAGTTGATTCTAATATTGAGACTGTTTTTAGTTTGTCCAATGTACTTAGATCCACATTTAGTACATTTAATACAGTATACGCAGTTTTATACTTTACAAAATACGTAGTAATCATGACCATTGATCATTATTAAGGGGTCTGCCATAGGGCATAACTTACAACGAGAAGAATTACATCTTCTATAGTTGAAAACAAATTGATTTGTTTTATGCAGTTTTGTAATATTGCAATCTTCATTCTGATCACACGAATTTTCGATTTTTTTTGTATTTCTCACTTATAGAAGACAAAGGTTTAAAATATCTATCGATTGTATTTACCAGAGGGTTACTGTATGACGATTGACTAGTTCCCCTACAACCAGTCAACCGAGCTGTCGTTGCACAAGCCCCGTCATTGCCAGTCAACCGAGCTGTCGTTGCACAAGCCCCGTCATTGCCAGTCGCTATATTTTTCTCTTTAGACATTCCATATATAAAAAATGGGTATTTTATTTTTATTCCAAAAACCCAAAGGAATATGAAATGCTAGTAAAGCATGTATAAGAGCATATTGTATAAGAGCAAATGGAACACCTAGCCTGTGTAAACACCATATCAACATCATATAAACACACCGTATAGTCCAATCGCTTTACGAATATTTTCCCATATCCTTCAAGTGAGAAATAATTTTTTACTATCTATTAATTTTTTTGGATTATATTATTTTATGATTTTTATTATAAGTTTTTTAAATTTTTTATTTTTTATTATATTTTATAATATTCATGACAAGTCACTTAAAATAACAATACACACTATTACATAAGCAATGGACCTAAACTATCCCGAAGTCGCCGCTTCACCATGCGAACTCCCCGTGGTGAGGAATCACAAACACACATAATACAGTATCAATATAAGATGTTTAATTTAATTTATATAGTTAAACTATTTTAATAAATTCTATTAAAAAAACTATTAAGAAACATAAAAATATGTGAAGAACTGAAGTTCGTAAGCGCATTGCTGCTTTACATGAACATCAATGATATAATATGAAAATACCGTGAAATGTAATATTAAAAATTTAACAGAAATCACAAAATAACCAGTAAAAAGGAAAAAAACAGTAAAAAGGAAGATGGATATTTATGCGATTTTCATTGCCTACAAAACACCATCTCACAAGGTTTTCCTAAGTGTTTTTTTTTGTAACATTAGCTACAAATTTTATAAAATAACTGTAACCGATTGTTACAGATTATATTTAAATAAAAATGATGGCAATATACATACTGGATTGTCACAGGTAAAGTGTAGTGATATCTGATATAGGACCTCTTGAATAGGGTCTAATGTGTAATACGGTATGGACGATGTACTTCAACATGTATGATACGGTATGCAAGATGTACTTCTACATGTATGATACCATTAACTGTCATTGAGGTAAATGGTTTTGGAGATGGACTTTGTTATTATTGTTATATAAAGTGTCAAAATTTAAAGTCTTCTTAAAGTAGAAGCTAAAAAAGTAGAAGATATAATTATGCTCTTTTATACTAGTGAACATATTTCAAACATTTACTGTTAGTGATTTTTCATATGGCTGGATCTCGACATTTCTCTCTTATATTTGTTTGTGTATAATGTCTGGTTTTCATCTTAAAACTTGATACTTTCGTATTCTATTTTGCAATGTACCGGCTCTCCGGGAGTGTTGTCGCGACATAAGCTAGCTTAACCGGGTTGAGAGGGTGACAACCCCCCCCCCCCCCGGCCATCTTTTGGTACAATGCATCCATTCATCCCTCTTTTCATTTTGGAAATATATATATATGTATATATATATATGTATATATATATGTATATATATATGTATATATGTATATATGTATATATATACGTATACATATATATATACGAGTTAATTTGTATTGTCATTGATGATTCCTATCCCATTAATCTTGATTTTTACCCCACTAACCTAGAATTAATCCCTAATGAGTCAAGTGTTAGTCAAACTGTAAATTATTTAGACCTAAATTTAGATACCCTCAATAATCATGTTATCACCAATCTATATGATATAAAAGATTCTTATAACTTCACTATTTTTAAGCAACTATCATATCTATCTTATAATTCTATTCAACTGTTTAGAAACATCATTTTAAACCAGCTATTTCAAATACATCGACTTTCTGATCCCCAGTTTCACTTACAACGTAATAATTTTACAAATGCATTATTTATACTTGATTGAATAATCCTTTTTGGTGAATTTCACGCGTTCTTATCACCTACTTACCACTAGGCCTTAGTCTGATACTGCTTACTATTTTTGAAAGAGTACTTTCCACTTGTCCTGAGTCCTATACTGCTTACTATTTTTGGAAGTCTTCATACACATTATTTTTCGTTGAAGTGCATTCATTCCAGTGTCCACTGGCTTTGACGAAGAGATGTAAAATGCTCTGTCGAATGTTCGTCTGCGAACATGTAGACTCCCACGTGGTGGCTGTGCCTGTGAGTTAATATTTCTGTTTTTTATATTTTTGGTTTATAATTCACTTGGTTTTTATTATTTGTTCTTCCACTAGCCAGTAGACAGTTCCAATGGTGATCATAGGTAAATACTATCGCCATAGTCAGAAACTGGCTATTCTGTCGGGTTTAATTCAAATGGTTTGGTTATCCTGGTGAGAATGCAATTTCGAACTAACCGCCGTTTTTCGTGTAGTTTCAGTTGATTGTTCTCCATGTCTTGATCTTCAATCTTGAGCTATTTATTATTACCTTCTCTCATTTTTGCCGTGTTTGATTTTTATTTTATATATATTTATATATATATACCTCTTTAATTATGATTTTCGTATACTCATCTCCCCCTCACCTCCTTTCCATTATAGAGATAAGTTACCTTCTATTTTTATCCTTAGTCTTGATCTATAGTTACTTATTTGTAACAGATATGCTAGAGATGGGTTTTTATGCACTTACCGTAGCTTATGCATAGTTTTCGATTAAAAATTTCAATTTAAATATATATATATATATAGATGTATATATGTATATATATATATATATATATATATGTATATATATATATATATATATATATATATATATATATATATATATATATATATATAGATGTATATATATATATATATATAGATGTATAGATGTATATATGTATATATATATATATATATATATATATATATATATATATATATATATATATATATATATATATATATATATATATATATATATATTTGAAATGTAATAATAAGAATTATGTAAAAATAAAAAAAATAAAAATACAATTCAAGTAATATTAACATCACCATAGAAGCAAATTCACGGCCATAATGCCGATAAGAGAAAAGAACAGAACCTTCCCAAATTCGATGATTAATCAGAATTAAATTCCTCTTCAGGTCTGAGTATTTAACTCTAATGAACCCAAACAAATGCCTGTTTCAGATTAAGCAATAGTACATTACTATAAATGCTTAAACTCAGACTACAGGCATCAAAAAATGAAAAAATGAAAAAAGGATACATTAAGAAAATTGTATTACCATGCGGCATGAATCATTCTTCTTCTACCACGTGTATACACGATCAACCTCAACAACTTAATCTAGAAGCACCGGAATGAACAAGTCGAAATTCTACCAGGGAGGTAGTACGAACGTTCACGGAAATACTCCCAAACCCGTCCAGTGAGTCTAAGCTGGAGACTGGACAAGCAATTCAGAATACAACTTCCCAAACATGCAGAACTGAATATGAATATGAATCATAGATGAAAATTCCTACTAAACAAGAATTAATAGGAAAACTGGATAATCGAGAATGCCACTATACACCATTATAAGGGCGCACAAAACGTAGTTTCAATACTGACAAAAGTTACATTTTTTTGCGAAAATAAAATTCAAAACATTAATGCATCTTATTTTCCGATTTTTTTATTTTTCTAATTTTTTTGTCTTAGTTTATTATTTTTCATTTTTATTTATTTATATAATTAATAAATAATTATATATAACATACAAACATATATATATATATATATATATATATATATATATATACATATATATATAGATATTTTTATTTCCCCTCTCTCTCTCTCCTGTATGTTAGTCACTATAATTGGGAATGTTTTCTAGGATGTTATCGAGTGAAATTTGATACACTGAGTTGATAATTTTAATAACAAAATTGGGGGGATATGCATTATTAGTCGCTGTACTCAATAATTCCATAAGTGCGCTAATTTATAATATTCATCACAAATTTTATTGATTCTAAGAGCCTGGTTT